>JASDQU010372605.1:0-11965 GCA_032191745.1 Picea mariana
GGATATGTGAAACAATGGAAATATGTCCCTCTTAATCCAAAGGGACCACATCCAATTTTGACATGGAAAGAGATGCATGTTGAAGAGGCCATGATTTCACTAGATCATGATCAAGTTTCTAATGTTGTTAGGAAATGTATGTGACCTGATTAATGGGATCATTATAGATTAATGGCGTGTTTATTTGACATATTTAACTTAATGTTCAAGATTTCAAACTTGAAAAAATGTATATTAATTAATATTTGAATTGTGCTTGCATGTGATTTATTTGATGTTTTTGCAGTAGAAGGAAATGACAAGGATGTGGCCTACTATTTCATGTGATACGTGCAAATAAAAGCAAAGTTAGTAAGATAATAACAAGATGGAGAGTGTACATACTAGATTGGGGACATGGTTATGATGGATCACTTTTTTGAAAATGTGAAAAAACACAATGATTATATTATCTATAGAGATTTAAAGATTTGACTATATATTGATATAATCAAATATATTGGCATACCAAACATACATTGATATTTTTAAAAATGGGGCATTGAAAGGGTGAACACAATGGCATAGGTGCTTATGTGAAACAAGCACTTAGGAGGTACTATATGGGTCATGATGTAGTTCGACTCAAATGATCTACCGAATTTGTTGACTAGGGAAAATTGCATTTAGGCCATGAAGGCCACAAATACGAAAGGCTGGTGCATAGGTAAGAGATACAATCTAATAATTCAAGCTCAAATTTGACATACTTTGAAACACATGTGAAAATAGAAGAAATAAATTAATCTTTGTGATGTAGGTTCGTTTGGAATGTTGCACTTGGTGATGTGAATAGATCTATACCAATACCTAGAACAAATAAATTACACCATATTTGGAGTAAGGACATGGGTGAAATCGTTTCCATTGACACAAGAAAGTACAAATGCTTGTATGGATTTGTTTTGATGCATACAGGTGTGTGTTACGAGGAAAATCACTCTATGGCATGGGGTAAACCACAACAGATAGAATGACTGCAGAAATCAACTCTAATCTCAGGTATGATATATAAACAAACATGCTAACAAGACAAGATAAATAACCTACCTCGTCCGGACGTTCGATGAAGACCACCATTGAGCACTCGACTCAAAACTATATGCCCGCAACTTGTCCTCAACAACCAAGATACACAAGCATATTGTGATAATATATAAAATTAGCACATATAATAGAATAATCCATCAATATTCATAAAAAATATTCACATGGAATAACAATTCAAATATTTGCAAGACATTAATTGGACGAGAAAAGAGTATTTCTATTAAAATGTGATCAATATAAGTGTATGAATGAAAAACTTTCGTGTTGGCACATCTTGGAACCGAGAAACTAAGTCCCTTCCAGCTGGGCCTCCACCACTCCAATCCTCCACCAAAGGCAAGCTCATATAAGAGAGACAATGAGGCTCTCCATCAAAGAGGGAAGAGCTTGGGGGCTTAACAATGTGTTCAGACTTAAAAGGACAAAGGGATGCAGACTCAATATGAAGTGAATAATTTATCCAAAGTAACTTTGCTCTCAAAAGTTGAATTCTTCTCCTCCTTCCAAAGCTTGGATATGGCCCATTTATAGCCTTCAAATGGAACTGAAGGGTCGAGTCAGAATGTTTCTAGTATATGGAAGGTCAAGGATCATGGATCTCGTGACGTGACATGGAAACCCAACACCATTTTTAAATTTTGGGCACAAAACCTGAGTATGTGGGTTGTAATGGTGCAACCTGCATATATGCATGTTGTATAGCTATTAGAGCATGTATATGTGGAAAAGTATGATTTTGAGCTTTGGGAATTGCAAAAACGGACTTCAAGTCTGCATAGGGAAATGGAAAAGAACTTATGAGCAAGTTGCATGGGGTGAGGAAAATATTTCTATAACAGATGCCCCCTAATGTTTGAGGTCATAGGAGTATCTGCAATGGTCGAAATACATTATAATTCCCATAAGTGGAGTAATGGAGACCCAGCTGGACGAACTAGTTGCTCATAAGAATATTACAATCCATAATGAACTTGTGCACATGGATGCCAATTTGAGTTACACTGCAAGTCCATGTGGAAATATACCAAACATTTGTTCATGGCCATGAATAGGCAATACAAAAGTAGATACATGCCATAGGCTATCATAGTCACGAACAAGGCCCAGTGAAAACCAGTCTCAAAATCAATTTGAATATATATGTATACAATGGAGTASAATMTGATCTCCCATGATCATTGAAGTCGTATAGGTAYTGGTCCAATGAATGATAGCAACAACTCAGGAWAGTTGSRACTATGAACTGATGTCTTCAATWCTTCTAYAVGATCCRCCAAARGTGCAAGTTTRCATCATGTGAATAAAGGAGTTGAGGTCGAACATAATGAGACTTYRTTTGATTATYRGTCATTAAGGTGTATCATTAACAARCRYGAGACAACCTATYGATAATGAAAGTAGGTATCAAGGAAYCGAGTACACTCTCACAAGTGTGAATAAAGGTGTTGASGTYGAACAMTTGAAGAATYTRTTATCACATAGAATTTATTVGGTCAAAAMGTCTTTAGGTTTTTTATTTTGAGTCATAAGTGTTGTTTAAATTTTTGTCTTTGTATTTTTCCTATAGTCATTTTTCATTTTTGACACAAATAAACTAAAGATTAGTCACGCAGGGATGATTTTAAGGATGAAAATTTATATTAAAATGTAGAAACATGGGCTAATCTTACTAGTCCTTAATATGCAAAATGTAAAATATTTGGCATAGTTTTTTAAAATATTCAAATTTGTAAGGATTCTATATTGTTTCTTTAAAATTTTGGCGATTTTTAAGGTAAAATAATTTGATTCTATGGAATTTGGGCAAATTGTTTTTAGAGAAAATGGAAAATAGTGAATCTTTTTGGGAAAAACCATGGAAAATTAGCCCATTTACAAAATTTAGCCCCTAAAATCATCTATGGATTATTGTTGGCTTTGGTCTATAGTCCTTGGGTTATATCTTGATCATCATGATGAATTGGACAAACCTTCATCTGTCACATCTTTCATTTCTCCACTACCACACTGACATGTCACCTCCTCTATGATGTACTCATACCCCTCCATTTTGTCACCTTGCCCATTAGGATGTCAAATCAAGTTTGATTTGTACGTTGCCAAATCACTAAAGAGTTCGCAGTGCATCCAAAAGTACATCATGTTTTCATTACCATCATTGCGCCCATGAGTCTTGTCAATGAAGATCTCCTTGTTTTCAGCACTTATATTTTAAAATATAGCCTGGGATTTCGTCATAAAAAACTTCTAATTGTTTTCTCCAAGTATTCAAATCACTTCTAGCTCGATGTTGTAAATCTGGTGTTTTCAGAAAGGCGTTATGAAAATTGTTGCGAACTAGCTGGAGAAGGTGAGTTGGAAGTTAGGATATCTACAAAAAAAATTGTTCAAGCTCAAGGATATCAGTCTTCAAGTCAAAGCCACCAAGTACTCCATGCGTATTTTTAACTCATTTGAAGGACAAGAAAGGATCTGTTTGTTATTTCTTATTTTGGGCACTGTGGACAGGTGATACATGTTGCAAACTTTCCCACTTATCTTATTGACACGTTCCCAACCCAATTGCATGAAATTTGAACCTTGTTCATTAAATCCTTAACAAATATTTGTTTCGGGCCACCTTTTCCATATTCTATTCAGTTGCTTTGCTTACTTTCCCAAGCACTATGAACCCCCTGTTCTGGCGCTACAAACTTTGTGCAACAAACTTGGTGCTATGAATCCCCTATCCTAGAACTTTTTACAAAGCTCGTTTCTCATCAAGTTCTCAGATTCAAATTCACTTCTATCTGGTCTGAGATTATAAGTTGTTTACTTGTGAAGTCATTGTGAGTTTTGCAAGAGGATAGTGATGTGGTGAACAAGACATGTCTTACAACAAGTTGTTTCTTTATACCTTCATGGTTCTTTGTAGTATTCCTTCATCTCCCTGATTGTAAGCTATCGTTTCTTATGCATGGAGGTCAAATAGGTTGATAAACACATAAATATTTATACAGAACCAACCTTTTGAGAAAGATCATCCATTAACCCTAGTCCTCTGTTTTTCCTATTTTGCCTCTTGCATCATTAGAATTTGTGGTAAGATTTTTTTCATATGACATCAATGGATACTCCACAAGAAAAGAAGGCTCACAAAGGAGGAGGAATTGTGAGGACTGAGCCCTGTGATATGTAATTGTTTTCTGTTGAACCCATGATCAGGGAAGTCTTCCAAAGAGTGGGTTGTTTTAGTTCTGTCAGAAAATGCAGAGGGGGTGGCTAGGGAATTTTCCTTGAACTTTGATGGAACCAAGACCAAGGTTGGGACACTAGAAATTGAGGTATCTGAAGTGAGCATAGCACAAACTACTCAAATACCTAATACTGGTGAAAGGTGGTTTAAATCCATGAACCTAAATGCAACCTTCTCCAAAAAATTCCTCAAACCAGAATATCAAAGAGGCAATTTATCAAAAGGAGTGCCCAGGGGCCACATGACTGAAGGTTTTGATAAGATGCTATGGGTAATCAAAAGATACATTACCTATGAAGGGAGATTCAAAATTATTTATCAGTACCACATAAGACTTCTGCTACACTTCACAGACAAAGACCTTATGAACCTTCCTTTTTACTTGTTTAGGAGTATTGGAAAAATGTCTGACAGAGTCCAAGCTAAGTCTAAGGTAGTTAATACAAGTGTTTTTCATTCAAGGATGATGAAAATGATTATGATGGAGGAATTAAAGAAGAAAAACATTGAATGGGATCAATTCATTTGTTCTTCATGTTTTCAATTAAATGTTGCTCCTACTCCACAATCCAAGGTACAAAGCCCTCTTAAATTTGATAGTATTGTACACATAGAGACAAGCAAGAAGAGGAAGAGCAAAGGTATTGTTAAAAACGATGAAACAACTAATGAATAGGAAGGAGAAGGAGGATCTTATTACTCTCCAAAAACAATGGTTTCACCCAAACTAGCTCCAAATTCAGTAGAGACTCCATCAACCAGAGCCACAGGTTCAAAAAGAAGGAGGTTACTTTTCCCTTCACCATCTGTTGCAGACAAAACTAAGGCAAGGAGACCTTTCACTAGATCATCAGCAAAGTAGGAAAGTATTATGAAAAAAGACACAGTGGAAGCTCCAATCAAGATAAAAGTTAAAGGTAAAAATGTACCTATTGAGGAGCACATTGAGGTTATAGATATAATTACTCCTCCAGAGAACCCTACCTTTAAAAGGCTGAATGGACAGCTTAAAGAGGCCAAAGCTAAAATTGCTAAATTGAAAAAGGAGGGGTTAGTTGAAAGGAAGAGGTTAAGTGAACTCATGGATATGTATCATGGGACTCTTGTAAAAGCCAATTTCATTACTAAAAGATTCAGACCTCTCCACAAGCAGCTTAAGAACCTATACAAAAAGAATATAACCTACCAAAGTCAGATTAGGGGATTAAATATGGAGCTGCAGCCTTTCAGGGAGGAGCTAGCCAAGAGGAATTTGTATGTGTCGGCCTAAGTTGCCACAAGAAGGAGTTTCAGACTCAGAAAGTAAAAAGATGAAATGTCTTAAAGAGTTTCAGTTTTGGATAGTGCTTGTTTCTTGAATTTTTGAGATTTTGGTGAAGTATGATGCATATGATTAAGTTTTTCACTCATACACCAGATAATGAGTTTTTCAGGCATATCTAGCTCTGAAGATGGTTTTTTGGGTGTTTTGGGGATCTACTAGATATATTAAGCAGCTACAAGAAAGTTAACATTATTGTTATTAACATTAAGCAGCTACAGGAATATTAACATTATTATTATTATTATATTAAGTAGCTACAAAAATATTAACATTATTATGATGATGATGTTTTAGAGTTATATAATTATATGCCTGCCTTTTATTATAGAAAAAAAGTTAAATATTTTACGAGTTGAATTTTTTCGATTTGTTATCATTGAAATTTGGTCATAAATGTTTTGTTGAAATTACAATTTTGAATTGTTTAAATCGTTGTTTTCAATCCAAAAATGGATTCAACGTTGTCAATTACCTTAACTACGACCTGATTTTACAATATTGATGATTAACATATGAAATTCCATCAATTTGAAATTATTCTTAACATATTTCAAACAAAAAATGTTGATTTCTCTTCCCTTTATTTTAAGTGGCTAGAAAATGTCAAATTCGTAAAACGTTTAAACTACATTTTTTACTATAAGGTTACATTACTAAGTTGAACACACCTAAAATTCTATGTCTTTTGGAATCATTTTAACAACATAAATACCTCTCTATACAAAAAAATAATCTTGCATTGACTAAATGATGTGGCCCACAACAACATATATGCTCCAATATACTAATATCATTATGCTAATGAGGGAAGCTACAAGGGAGTGGTTCCTCCTACTAACATAATGGTTGATTGATTATGATGTGAATATGCTTGTTACTTATCCTTCCTCCCTCCCTACAAATACAAAATTCCTCTAACTGAGAGTGCTTTATAGTACTCCTTTCACGTGCCTTCTTAAAAAATACCCATAGGGAGTGATGTATTCTACTAACATAATGGTTGATTTCGTGCAACGTGAATATGCTTATTTCTCAACCTTTCCCCATCCCTTTATGCAAAAATATAATCATTCACTCTCTAATAATTGTTTACAATGCCCCTTTCACATGTCTTCATATAAAATGTTAATGTCCGTTACTAAATTTGATACAACTCAAATCTATACATCTTAAAATTCAATAGCCACCAACCCCTATTTGAAACTTATTAGAACCTTCACATTTTAACCTCACTAAGGAAGGGGACATTCAACTGTTAAGTGTCCATAACAATGACATCAATCACACCTAAAGGGAATACCTCTGTAATCTATATTTAGATGAAAATGATTTGAACACCTCCTTATATCCAGAGTCTCGTCCATCCCTTTGCTTATATCTAGGCCAACAAGTGTACGAGACATACCTAGATAACTAGAGTCTCAAAAATATATGTCAACTTCATAAAAGGTTCCAAGTGCATTCCCAATTGCCTCAAATACTCTTTCTAACAAAATAACTAGTGGTATACTTGGTAACCTTATCTAGACTGGCATGATATCCAACCGAGTAGATCTTGTATCAAAATCTAGATTCCATTTCTTAAGAAAGAGAAGTTGTGGTCCCCATTTCCATATTTCATGTGGAATATTTGCAACATTTCCCAACATCTGGAAAATTCAGACCATGCACCCTCTTACCAATCATAACGCATTGGGGGTATAATAACCTATAACGGGCTCAAAATTTGATTTAGTTCATACCTTTTGAGTTTAAGAGCTGATTCTTCTTTTTGGAAATCGACCTGCAAGACCCAAGTCCTCCATCCCCATAATCTAATATAGATTTGTATTCTTGCCCAAAAATATGTTGAAAGGATCCTATTGTTTTTTAGCACGTCTTCTTCATTTTTATTTCCTCTCACACTCCAATTCCTAAAACCCTAATTTATCAAATACGAAGAATGGAGAGCCACTTATGTGGTTTAAATCCAACTATTATCCAATGAATTCTAGCATTGCAAGTCCACCATTTTTTGTTTCTCATCGATAGAATGGAGGTTCAAGGTCTCTGCAAGTCTCTTCTATAGTAAATGTGACTACAATGCAACAAATTTCCTTTATTAGAACCCTATATTGACTAATACTTTGGGTTGATTTCCATATATCCTCAAAATCCGTCTCAACACACTTCTCCATAGGTTTTTCAATCCAACAATTAAGATTCTTAGTAGTTGCATCACCTAGTCTTGTCACCATATTCCTAGTCAGCTCACTCGCCCATGTACTAGAATCAAACAAAGCCTAAATTATTTCACCAATAATAGTAATAGTCTCATCTTCTAGTGGGATAAACCCCAGGAGTGATTTATTTCATGGGAGTAACATGTCAACTAAAGGGAAACATTTGGGGCTAGACCATATTTATTGTCCCTCCAACAAATCATTTGAGTAATCAATCAATTATTCCTCCAAAATTGACATGAGTTCATCCCACCTTACTTCCTATCACTCTGGTTGTTGTCATATATGAGACCTAAGGAAACCCTAATTCACCCTGTGATAACCCTCCATTTATTCCATGTCAATTATATTCTATAAGGTCGTTCTCTGATTCCATTGTGGCACACATGGTCCTTGCGCTTTCAAACCCCTACTATAGAAAACCCTAAGCCATCAACGCGATCCTCTGAGAAAAGTGGAATTTATAAAATCACCAAGGGATGATAGATGAAATTCATTCTACTTAACTTCATTTCTATAGCCATGGTTTATGGAATCAAAAAAAGTTTCCAATTCCCACCACTTAGTTTGCCAAAGCTTCCCATCATCCCACATGCATAATAGAAGGATAAATCCATCCAACCTTAAGATCTTGTATTGAATACGAAGGAGAGTTTAGCCTAGATGGCTCCTTGGTTGGACTCAAAATCAACGAATTATGGATTGAGGTTATCCAATCGAGATAATCACCACTTGGTTCTATGGATTTCATAGTCTCTCAATTCTACATACCAATGATTGAGCATCTACAAATTGGAATAAGGGACAAAAATTAGGCTAAAGTATATATTTTTTATAATTAGTTGAAGATCTCATTTGATAATGGCCTTTAAGATCCTTCTCTTTAAAAGTGGGAATTTGTTTATGGAAAATAATTCTAGGATTTGTTATCAAGAACATATGGATATAAAGAGATCATATTTTAGTGGGAAATGCAATCATCCTAAGGTTAATCAAATGAAAATAGGCTAGTATATATCTAAAACAATTTTTACGAAGAATTGGTCTTTAGAGGATACTGAAAGAATAATAGATGATAAAGACATATCATAATTTTAGGACATTTCAATCAATAATTGTCTCTATTTTTCAATGGTTGATGTTGTTGCCTCACCTTTTAGAATTAGGCAGATACCTCCCATCTTCTCCTTCTTAAAACTCAGCTTCGGTGGAGATTCTTGATGCAACCTAAGTAGTTAAGTCATGTTTGGAGGTATCATTAAGAATGAGAGAGAATATATTATCTTCTTTTATGCCCAAAACATTGGAATCTCCATAAATAACCATATCAAAGTATTTTCTCTTCAATATAATATTAAAGAAGCATAGTATTTACGAATCAAATCCTTGATCCTAGATGGTAATTCAATGTTAATTATTGAAAAAATGACAAAAATTGTAAATGAGGAAAATGATTGGATTACTTCATCCAATTCAATATTACTTAGATTATCTTAACATTGCTTTTCAAATTCTCGTATCGCAATGTTTGTTTTAAATGATTAAATATTAAACCAAGACTTTAATATTACAAACCTAAGAATCTTCTTTATCCTAAGTTGAAACCTGAAATGATGTAAGACATACAAATTTATTTACAACCCAGAACTAAACACATCCTTGTTTTCATCAAATTCTATTTACATTGATGAAAAATGACCCTATTGTAGTAGTGCTTCTAAAATGATGTAAGACATACAAATTTATGTACAACCCAGAACTAAAAACATCCTCGTTTTCATCAAATTCTACTTACATTGATGAAAAATGACCATATTGTAGTAGTACTTTAAAAAAAAATTAAAACCCAATATTTTATTTCAAACTCACCTTCACTGTCCACAACTATGGCCTTGGGAGAGACCCAAGCTCACCAAGATAACTATGAGGCGTCCACAACATTTTATCCATTCATTGTGCAATAAAAGGTTATCTTAAAGATGACTATGAGGTGTTCACAAATACAACATTTTATACCATCATTATGCAATAAAAAGTTATCTTAAAGCATAACATTAAACAACTAAAAATAATGTCATTCATTTCTAGCATTAAAATTTATCAACTTGATCTTTAACTTACAAGATACCATATCACTTTTGTTAAAAAGAACCTAAGAACTAAATGAAATCATCGTTGAAGAATTCAGACCCTATACATGTCCTATCTTACATAATCAATATCTTAATTAGTTCTTACTTCCAAATATATTATATATAAGCTTCAAGGAAGATGACAACAATTACAATGGATATGGGATATGGATTCTAAATATCATTCAAATTACTGACGTATGACTCTTCTAGAAAACATTTCTAGTTTATTGTTCTTTTCAATTTATGGTTCATGTTTGTAGTAGTTAGAGGTATAAGTTTAAGTTTGACATAAATATTAATGATAGTTGGTATATTAAGGATTTTGAATGGAATGGTTTTATTAAAGAGAAAGTCAAAATTTATAAGTAAGCTATTTTGTTTGGTGTGTACAAATATGGATTGTTGATCCATTAACACAAGGGCCATTCAAACATATTATTTCTTTCTAAATTTCTTTTCAAAGGAATGTGAACTTTCCATTTTTTTTTTTTTTTTTTTTTTATTTTCAAATGGTAAGTCACGGATTTTCCCATGGTTTAGATTTGATTTATAATAGAGGTTTTTCATTGAATAGATACATTAAAAAGAGTTTAAAGGTTAAAGATAAAAAAAAATCAACATATAATTTTAAGAAAAGTAAAGAGACTCAACTTATGTATAATGCTTTTGTACTTATATAATTATATGGTTGCATTTTATTATAAAAATGGTTAAATATTTTATAATTTTGAATTTCTTTTTATTTGCTATCATTGAAATTTGGTAATAATTTTTTGGTTGAAATCATAATTTGAATTGTTTAAAATAGTTGTTTTTAATCCAAAAATGGATTGAATGTTGTCAATTACCTTTACTACAATTTGATTAGTAATATATGTAATTCTATCCAATCCAAAATGATTCGTACCAGATTTCAAACAAAAAATGTCGGTTTCTCTTCCCTTTATTTTTAGTGGTTTTAAAATGTCAAATTTGTAAAACGTTTAATCTACATCTTTCACTATATGGTTGCATTACTAAGTTGAATACACCTAAAAATCTATGTGTCTTAGAATTATTTTTACGACATAAATACCTTTTTATACAAAAAAAATAATCTCACATTGGTTGAAAGATGTGGCCCACAATAACATATCAACTCCAATATACTAAGATCATTATGGTAATGAGGGAAGCTGCAAGAGAGTGGTTCCTCCTACTGACATAATGATTGATTGATTGCGATGTGAATATGCTTGTTACTTAGACTTCCTCCCTCCCTCTGCAAAAATATAAAAATTCTCTCACCAACAATACTTTATAGTACTCCTTTCACATGTCTTCTTAAAAAATACCCATAGGAAATGGTGTCTCCTACTAAAATAATGATTGATTACTTGTAGTGTGAATATGCTTATTGCTTAACCTTACCCCTCCCTCTATACAAAAGTATAAATATAAATATTTGCTCACCAACAATACTTTACAATATACCCTTTCACATTCTTTTCTATTAAATATTAATATCTATTACTAAATTATATACAACTCAAATCTATACATCTTAAAATAGCCACCAACACCTATTTGAATCCAATAACCACCAACCCCTATTTGAGACTTCTTAGAACGTGCACATTTTAACCTCACTCCCTATTCAAAAAAATCAAACCGAATCAACCCAACCCAACCTCTAACACTAACACTTCTTAAGACCTTCCCATTTTAACCTAATCTCTCACCCCATGTTGACACTTACGCCCTTCACATTTTGACCAATTGTGACATTGCTACATTTATTCACCAATAGATTGTGGAAAACTGCTTATCCCACTGCACCCGATGTTGACACTTCCTAGGACCTTCACATCATTTATTCAAATGGCGTGTTCACCAATGCATTGTAAAGGGCCATAGACAATGCATAAAAATTGTGTATAATTTTCTTTTCATGTCAAATTCACCTAGGTGTTGTGTGGCA
>JASDQU010372605.1:30235-43682 GCA_032191745.1 Picea mariana
CGATCCTGGGCAAGGGGTATTTGTTCTTTATAGTTACTTTATTAAGTTGTCGATAATCTATGCACAGTCTAAGGGTGCCATCCCTTTTTTTTCACAAACAGGACTGGTGCTCCCCATGGGGACACGCTGGGTCGAATATAACCCTTGTCCATCATTTCTTTAAATTGCAATTTGAGTTCGAATAAATCAGGCGTGCTCATCCAGTAGGGTGTTCTAGACACTAGCATCGCTCCTGGTGCGAGTTCTATCAAGAAGTCAATGTCTCTTCTCAGAGGTAGACCCTGTACCTCATCTGGAAATACATCTCTGTACTCTCTCAGGATAGGGTGATCATCGAGGATTGGTTTAGCGCCTTCGATTATTTTCAGTATCTGTATTGCATATAGGGGACATCCCTTTCGACAAATACTTTCTCATTTGCAGGGCTGAGATTTGTCTCACCGAGACCGGCTTTCGGATCCCTTGGAGGGTTATCCTTTGTCCTTCTTTGCTCACACATTCTAAGGTTGTATGGTAACAGTCCAATTTGACTTTATGGGCAGCCAGCCAGTCCATATCGATCAACATATCGTATGATCCCAGGGGTAATACATTAAGTGTTGCATGGGTGGGGAATTCACCCATCATAAATTGACAAGCTGGTATGACCTCTACTACCTTTGTTTTGGTGCCAGTGGCTAACTATACCAACCATGGTTTAGTTTTCTTCTGTGGCTGTAGTTTACACTTATCAACAGTTCTAGGGGATATATAACTCAAATTTGAACCAGGGTCAATCAAAACAAACACCAGATGGTTGAAAATCATACCTTCTATTTCCACCACTGAAGCTTGGTGGTCGGCCTGGTTATTATCCAGGGCTGCATAAATCTGCGGCACACTCCTTGCCACATCATTGACTGTGGTAGCTTCCCGCACGTTATAAATTTTTCGACTGTTCTGTTGTCGGTGTGGACAGTCTCTCCAAAGATGCTCTCCTCCGCAATCCCAGCATTTCAAAGGTTCTTTCTTTGGGTTGTTAGTCTTCACTGGGATAGGTCCAGAAGTTTTATTTCCGTCCCCCGAGAGAAAGTTCTGCTGGAGTACACTCTAGGTTGGGAAGTTCATTCTGGGGTTCTTTTTGTAGTTTTTAAATCCTGAGGATTCGCTCCCCTTTTTTTGAAATCTCGAACCACTCTTCTATTTCCAGTCTCCATGAGACTCTGCCCAATGTCCATATTGTTCATGACAATATGTTTCTTTTTGAATAGTGTCTTCTAAGGTCTTTGGCTCATCGAATTCGATTCGGTTTCGGTATTCCTTGGGTAGCCCACTGATGAAGCGTTGTGCCTTTGCCTTCTTTTCTTTGATGTAGGGTACATATCTCAATAAGTTGAGGAATTTGTTGAGATACTCCTCCATAGTAAGTTGTCCCAGTTTGATTTCATAAAACTCTTTAGCCTTCTCATCGAAATACCTTTCCGACAAATACTTCTTCCAGAAGTACTTCTCAAACTGTTTTCAAGACAGGTCCTCCTCGCGGACCCCTTTCATATTCTTAAGGTCTTCCCACCAGATGGAAGCCTTTCCGTTCAGATTGAAAGTGGCCACTCGGGCCTTCAAGTTCTCTGAGAAATAATGGACTCTGAAATATTTCTTCAGTCCAAGTAGCCAAGCCTCAGCTTCCTCTCCCTTCTTTATCTCACCATTGAAGGAGGGAGGTTTGGCCTTTTTGAATNTGCTACTGGAAGAGCCTTCTGAATCACCAGATTCCTTCTCAGTGGAATCGTCTGGCACTGGTCCTTTACCTCTAGGGTGGACCTTTCTAGATGTGCTTCTCTCAGTGTGGCCACTGACACGACCATGATTCTGCATCTCAAGTTCATGCTGCATTTGTCGCCGTAGGTTGGATAAAATCTATAGTAGAACTGCATTAATTTCGGTTTACTTTTCTTGTTCTTTCATCATCCTTTCATTATCGGCCTTGCAGCTTTGAAATTTGACCATGAGACTCCTCACAGTCTCATCTAGGCCTAGATGGGTTCCTAGTGCTTTTTTTTCATCAGACTCTTCATCTCTGTTGTGGGAGCCTTCTCCCACCTCTTGGTGAGTCACCATTCCCTGCATTTGTAGATTCCCGCGATTGATCGTCCGCTTGAGTGAAAAGACAAGTGCTGGCTGTTAGTCAAGAGTTAAATTCATTTTTATAAATTGCGCATAAATTCATAACTTCTTTCACTTGCATACACAGTCGGGTTCTCATTTTCCAAGTTTTTAATCCTGGACAAGGCAGTTAAGTCAGGGAGTTACTCCTCATACAAGTGCTTTGAACAAGGTTTATGCGCGACTCGTGCATGATCCCAATCAGGCCGAGTGTTGTAGCCATGCTCTGATACCACTTTGTAACATACCCACTACCTAAATCAAAGTTTTCCGGTCCTCTGTCGGACTCGAGCTCCTAAATAACCTTGGAGATCAACGTAAACAGGCTCTTTCTCTTTTCTTCCCCATTCTCAGGTGATCGCGGGTCATGATCGCGGTTCAGTTTGAACATAGTGCCTATTTGTATTTCACACTCCGGCACTGTAGTAATGTCCAAACATTAGACTCTGTAACCACCGAAGCCCGCCAGGGCTAATGTGCATCCCATAGGGATGAATTCCCACGGGGTCGGAGAATGGCCAATAGGAATAAACCTCATCAGGGGTAGAGAACAACAAATGAGAAACGCCCGTTGCACGGTTAGGTGGTATACAGGTAGCAAGGGAAATGCGACACGGTGGACGTCACGACAGGGAGGGGCCTCACTTCACACGCCACACTATTTCGGACCCCCCCCCCCTCCANGGGGGGTTCGGAATCCACCGGGAATTCGTTGATCATGATGAGTAAATCTCGACCGTTTGAGAGTTGCGCGTCCAATTCTGGACCCCCCCCCCTACCAGTAAAGGCAGAACAGTAAGGGGACTCCGGAATGGAACCTCAGTTGTAGATCTAGATGGGTGGACTCTGGCCGTCCAGATCTGCTCGCCACTTATCCTAAAGCATATTCACGTCCTGGCTTAAGTTGACGTCTCACCTCCACATCTAACGGTAATTACAGACCCGAAGATCCTCCGAAAGAATCTCTTCCGTCCATCGGGGTTTTGACACTCCTGATGTCTCAACAATTTGGTTCACCAATCCTTGAATCTCGATACGCTCCCCTGCTACCTTAGCCTCCTGGGATAAGTCTTTAATCCACGTGACCTCTATCTCACAAGACCGCGGCCTTGTCCCCCATCGGGGTTTCAGACTTTTCAATGTCGAAACGCAAACGTCCCTAGGAATCGCGATTTCTCGAATCCTGACGCGCCCTTTACACGCTAGCTCTCCTAGCTAGGCTCCTAGCTCACATGACCACGATCCCCGTGACCGCAGTCTTATCCCTAGTCGGGGCTACGGGGATTTCAATACCACAATACATACGTCCATGGGATTCCCGACTCCTCGAATCCCGATTCTCCGCTGCACTGACAACTGGCCTCCACTGTAGTCGTTCCCTCAGCCCTGATGTGCTGAAAGTTGTCCCCCACTGATCGGGGTTTCACGTTTCGCGATTCCAAAGTGCACAGATAACTTGTCACTGGGGTCTCCGATATCTCGATGAACCAAACTCCAATGGACGGCCTCCTCGTCGAGACTTTTCCCGATGGTCTGGATCTCTGCCACGCGTTCCCACAAGCGGACGGTCCAGATGCACTCTCGGGGTTCGCGAATTCGGTTGTCCTGGATGCCTCATCCTCTGGACTCGTGAAACTCCGATCTCCAACTCTCTTCAGATATCCGCCACATGTCCAACCTGATAAACGGTCCAGACCTAATCTCGTTGTTTCGAGACTTATAGTGTCCCGATTCCCTCGACCTCAGGATCTTTGATATCCCGATGGCCAACATCCCGACTCTCTATGGATTTCTGACACCTGTCCGATCCGATGGCTGACAGTTAATTGGACCAAGGTCTAACAGGCTAGATCCGTTCTTCCTGCGCACACTCCAGAGACTAAACTCCAAGCATATTAACCCGATCCAACGGCCGACGGGATTTCTGATGAGATCCAACGGCTCAGATTGTCCCACCTTGTGCACTCTTCCACTACTTTGTGGATGTGGAAAGATCAATGGTCCAAATGTTCTCCCGAGTCTTGGAATCTACGATCTCGATTTCCTCGTTGTTCACGAAGATAGAGGGAAAAAGGGCAAGGTATGTAATGACCTCGTTACTTCCGTAAATCTAACGGTCGTGAATGGCTATGGGTCACCCGACGAGATCTCATTCGTCGATTTGTTACATATCCCTACACTGCTACCTCAGAACCTTGAGAGGGTCATTCCTCCTCATACAAGGTTAATAAGACTTGTGCGTTCAAGTCCTTTTTCTAGGTTCTTGGTGAACCTTCCTAAGGAGGAAATCTTTGTGAAGAGATCTATACCGGGGCATTTCTGGGGGTAGATACGGGTAAACAGCTTCCCGAGGACGGGCTGGAAGCCTAACTTAGTTCAACTCATGCCAAATTAAATTCATTTATCAACATAAGCCATGCATGGTCTTTCTGTTATAAACATATATCTAACATTACTTATCAAAACACTACACTCCCTTAGTCAGACACATATGCTGATTTAATAGCCTTGGAGAAGTTTACTCACAAAATCCTATTCCAAGGCACTAAATCCTAAGCTAGTTTGTGCACCCTAGAAAATAAAATTGTTACTAATCAATTTAAAATTATAGCGTTAATTTTAATGGTCGTTATTACTCAAAAAGGTGCGATGGTGAAACTCATGATGTTATGACTCAGCAAGTAAAGTATATATGAATACAATGCAAAGTCCTAACTTCAACTTTCAATGAATGATATGCTTCTTAAAACAATGCAGTTTTCAATTTCAACTCTGTAATTATGAATAAAAATGCAATCTTTCTTTACATGCATTAAGCTAAACGACGAAGACTCAAAAGATCAAAATTCCAAGCAATGCAAAATGCCTAATATTTTTGTATTTTTAATATAAGGAAAATGAAAATGCATGGACTGAACAACAACTTGATATATAGACTCTACTATGTATAGAAAGAGACAACTCAAGTAGGATACTAAGGATCAAAACACCCAGCCCAATGTACAAGGAAAATCAAAATGAAAATATGATGAGAAATACTCCGCCCAAAAATTCAACCAAAGAGAAGCTTCCTGTCATCCCACAAACACTTAACAGTCACTACAAAGACCCAAGAAGACTCAACAATCATCAAAACCTACCCAACAACCACCAAACCCAGCAAATAGGCAAAATAGGTTGATGTACACGATTGTTCAAGGAAACAATGCGTATGTACGCATCTTGCAGAAGGACAGCACGTGTATATACGTGACTGCCAAGCTAAAACCTACGTATATGTTTCAAAAACACAACTAGGCAAGGGAGAAGGTTGAAAGACTCAGACCCAGAATGAACAAAGGTTGTCAAGCAATGATACGACAAGAAGCGCAATATGAACAAGAGAAATCTAAGGAGAAAAACACTCCAAACCCCAAGAAAGGAGCCTCATCTCCCTAATGGAGTTGCAAATTCTGTTACAAGGAAAATCTCTCTATGTCTAGGGGAAAAACACAACAGATGGAAATGGATGCAGAAATCAACTCTATTCTCAAGTATGCTAGCAAGACAAGATAAAATTCCTACCTCGTCCAGACGTTCGATGAAGTCCACCATTGAGCACTTAACCCAAAGCAATATACGTGCAACTAGTCCTCAAAAACCAAGCAAGGCAAGCATATGGTGATAATATATGATGTTATCACATTCAATAGCATAATCCATTAATATACATAACAAATACGCCCATGGAATAATAATTCAAAATTTTGCAAGATATCAATTGTACGAGAAAATAGTATTTCTATTAATATATGATCAACAGAAGTGAAAACGTTACAAACTTCTATGTCGACACAGTTCGGAACCGAGAAAATAAGTTCCTTCCAGCTGGGCCTCCACCAAAGGCAGACTCATAGAAGAGAGACAATGAAGTTCTCAATCAATAAGGGAAGAGCTTGGGGGTTGAACACTATGTTCAGACTTAAAGGACAAAGCGATGCAAACTCAATATGAAGTGAATAATTTCTCCAAAGTAACTATGCTCTCAAATTTGAATTCTTTCTCCTCCTTTCCACAGCTCGGAATTGGCCCATTTATCGCCTCCAAATGGAAATGAAGGGCCAGTTCGGAACGTTTCAAGTATATGGGAGGCAAAGGATCATTGATCTCCTGTCATAATATAGAAACCTGACACCATTTTTCATTTTTGGGCACAAACTCCGATATACGCGGGTTGTAGTGGTGCAATCTGTGTATACGCATGTTGTATAGTAGGAAAGGTGTGTACATGTGGAAAAAATGTATTTTTAGCTCTGAGATTTGCAAAAAGGGATGAAAATATGCATAGGGAAATGGAAAAATTATCTTTGTGCAAGATTTCATAGGGTGAGGAAAATCTTGCTATAACATCGTGCTCCCTCTCTCTCCATTCAATCACCATCATGCAAAGGAAACATCAAATTTTGAGTCACATTTTATCAAAAAATGTGTTCACGAAGTTGTATGCGGGCTACAATTACAATAGTCATGTATAGGGATCGATCTACATGGGAAGGCTTCACTTTTCCTAAGTACATGAGGTCGTATATGTGTCCTGTGAACTATATCCCGTGTACAACCTAGTTCTGAGCTTGCGGCCTCCAAAACTCAAAAAATGAAGACTAAATCTAAAACTTAAACAATGAAAATGGAAGAGTACAGGATGAGCACTTACTTGGTCTAGACAGTTTCCATTTTTGTTGACCGTAGATCCCAGAATCATCACTAGACAATCCTGGGTAAAATGAACTCAAAAGAACTGTGTGGGTAAAAAACTCAAATGACATGGTAAAACTTCTTATTTTTACTATTTGTAGGAAAATTTTACCCACTTTATATAGTTTTTACCCTATCTTTCCTATTTTTGAGACCATATGAACTAATTATGAAATGTAAGACCTGGTTTGAATTAATTTTTCCTGGGTTTAATGGATTTTTGGAATTCCTCATCCCATTTGTTCCTCAGGAAGGTATATACCATCATTGGCATATAGGATAGGTTCTCACCCCGCTTTGCATTTTTTCTTCGTCCTATGACCACGATTCATATGACCTAGGTATGAAACCATTTTTTAGCGACACATAACCTTTTCGTTGTCACTACAAGTGTCGTTATTAATTGGTAGAGACTTACTGTAGATTTTAACCTTGTACAATATTTACTGCAAACATATTTTCATCTCAAGAGCAGAAAAGATACAATGGAAAATACAAACATTACACAGATATTTTTCCCCTAGAAACCCAAACTGAGAAAACCAACATATTCTATATTCATTCATAGTGATACATTGTTTACAATACAATATACATATAGGAGCCAGCGACATCCAAAACCCTAACCCAATGACCAGGATTAGTCAACAAGCCTAATTCCTTAACCGGAAATAGAAAACCATCGGCAAAGAAACCATGTGCCAAAAAACCACCTAAATATGTGACATGTTTTCTGAGGCAGAAAACCCCCCCTAAAACCCCCCCGCACGCTTGACGCAATGCTCAGACACTACTACTCACGCAAATAATATAACACATACCGAACACTTACCAAACATGGGTACCTTAGTTAGAACATTTTTTCCATTTGGTGCCCATACAAAAGTTACTCCATAGGTCTGAAAGTCCCTAATAGTCTCGATATGAATTTGTGTTCAAACCTCATTAATCTTACTCAATATCATTTTGACTACTACCTATGGGACTCTCGTCGAGTCTTAGTTAATCTCTTTTACGACTCCTTAAAAAATGAAAAGATTGTCGAGTGAACCCCTCTCTTTCACACTCGTTAAATGGATTTGAAAGGACGTCTATTTCGGTGCAAGTTTAACCCTTTTCTGGACCAAATAGACTAATTATGAAAAAGGAATACTTTAGTCAACATTGTCTAGAAGAGTTTTCCTTGGTATCGTTTTATACTTTTTGGGGCATAGGAGACTACAGCTACGAAAAAGGACACTTTTGGAGTTAAGTCATGATTGCATCCCATTATCCTACTTGAATTGTTGAGAATAATGTTGGCTCCCTCTTTCTCATTATAAGCCTCTTTCCCAAACAATTCTCAGCATTAGCCAAGGAGTTCATTCCATATATCCTTTGTATCTTAACACCCTTTACCCGAAGAGGAAACATCCCCCCGAGTTTCCATGTCTCGCATTTTTTCCCTTGCATTGAGCATAGGTATGTTCCACTACTTGGAACTAGTTTCTTACTTGCGACACTTGTTTCCTCTCTTATACTATATCATTTATTTTACTATGAAAAACAAAAAGGGGTAGGAAAAGAATATTATCTCCTATCAGTAGCAGTCGTGTCACCTTTGAACAAAGCATAAATTCTTGAGTCCATTAATCCAAGGTTTGGGTTAAGCATGTCCTTAGGAAGATGAGCTCATCACTTAGACTTTACACCTCCAATTGGTTATTCTTCTAGTCCCTATGGAGAGTTTGTTGATGCCTCCTACATCACAAAATTTTTTCAATGATCAGTGTTAAGTCTATGTTTCCTCGGTTATCCATTCATCTCATGCTCTTGTTCAAAGGAAGTATAATTATGTGTCGGCCATTCATCAGAACTCTTGACTTTGCATGTCGACCATCCCCTTACAAGTGAATCTCAGAATCGCATGAAGTTGTTGTCCTACCTTGCACCTTGGGCCTACTTTCATCATTGGTAGGTGACCTTGAAGCCAACAGATGACATCTCTCCATTGGTCACTAACTGGGGGATTTCCCTTATGTTTGACGGCAAGAAATCTATTCACATTGGGATTCGTGTAGTGTCTTGGATTCCATTAGACCCTATTGGTAGTTTCCTCGCCTTTGTCGACAATTTTCATTAGTGATTTCTATTTGGAGGGCCACTTTCATGCACTACTTGCATCTAGTACATATGAGAAACGCACATGGTCGTTGGTTCGTTGTTATAACCCTAAATTGCACCATACATTCTTACCTGGCATCATGCCAACTCATATACCTTCATTTCCAAAACATCTGTTGAACAACCTCTTTGGAAATCCTCTTGGGTTAAGTCACACGTGCCCTAACCCACTACTGCACGCGTGTGAATGCTGGCAGGCCTACTACAGCCCGCGTTTACCTAACAAAGCACAAAAACAGGAAAGTTGCCGACGGGACAAAAAGCTATGGGTCGGTTAACTGAAACTCCTAGCCATGCATGGCCGAGAGTTCGTCCAAAACCCTAGCTCCTTCTAGCCTATAAAAGAAGGGGTAGGGGTACCATTTGGAGGAGGAAAATTATAGCAAAGAAACTTTGCCCAATTGCCAAATCCATTTTTTCCAACCCTTTAGCCTTTCCTCAAGCCTAAGGAGAATTAATGCAAAGCAGTTGGAGGACAAAGAAGAGGAGGAGCCCAAGATCAGGATCAAGGAGCGGTGGTCGGTCTTGACTTTGATTGTAAGTTGATTCATTTTGAAAATAATAAAAGAATACTTTTCCCGTCCCAATGCATGAGTTATATATGATTCGTTTAATTTGTGCTTAATTTCTAACCCTCAAGTAGAAAAATAGCATGCATGTGTAGTGGTTTTTCTTGGTTGCAGGATTATCTTTGGAAGGAGCAGAGCAAGAAAGCGGGCAAAGTGCAACGGAGGATCTACACCAAAGATCAGTAAAAAGGTTAGTAGTTCATTTCCTTGCATGTATCACGAAAGAGGGGTTTAAGTTTTGGGTGGTAGGATAAAAAGTAATTTCTTTTACGGTAAAAAATATCCATGCAAGTCTGAACCCTAGTTTGCTAGTCCGTAGGGTATTTTTCCCAACAACAGAGTTGGAGACTGTACTGGGGAAGATACTCTTTAGGGTTTTTCGGATTTAGTTGAGGTTTTTGGGTAGTTTAAAGGATTGGATTTTTTGTTTCTTTGCTTGTCTATTTTTTGTTAGGTTAGAGCTAGCAGGGAACCTGGTTCTTTATACCATTTTTTCCTTGACTGTTGCTTGACGGTAATTATTGGGACACACAGAGGTACACGCGGCCTGCAGAAGGCCTGCACGCGTGTACCCGCTCCCTAACCTCTTGCAGGCCGCGTTTGAATGCTAGTTGTAGAGGTTTCAGTAGCGTGTAGGATTTCAGAAAGCTTGACAGGCAGTCCTCCTCTTCCCTGTCAGAATTATACATTCTCAAGGGGTTTTCTGGATCTTGTCTGAGTCTTGATGGTTCACAGTCTTGTCTCAGTTTGTCTTGTTGTGTTTTGTTATTCCTTGCAAATATTTTTTCTTTTCTGTTAGAAGAAGAATCCAAGCCTTCAAGGGACCCTGGTTGTCAATACCATAGGCCTCTTCTGGGTCTGGGCTGCCTGAGTTTATTTTTTTCTTAGAGTTTATACATACACGCGGCCTGTACAAGGTCAGCCCGCATGTACACGTGTTCTGTTTTAGCTCAGCACGTGTTCGAATGCGTGTTGTTTTAGTGACAGAAGCGTGCTTGACAGACTGCTTTTTAATCAAGGTGGGGCAGTCATCCGCTCTTTTGGTGAGAAGTATTGCTCTCAGGTGTTTAAGTCTAGGGTTGAACAGTCAGTAGGTTAGGTCCTCTTACCCTTATCCTGCTTTTTCTTGGTTGATAGTTGATAGAAAAGATAAAACGAAAAAAAAAAAAAATTACGGTTGTTAGACAAGCGTAAGAGTCTTTGCTTTCTTGATTGCCATTGTGTGTCTTTGCTCTGATTCTTTGCAATCTGTGCTTTAAGCCAGAATTTCGGTTTTTCTTGGTTTTAGGCTTGTCGGTATTTTCCCTTTGTTGCTTGATTTGCACGTAAATAAAAAAAAAAGAGAAAAAAAAAAACTTTTTATTTTCTTCTTTGTTTGAAGATTGTGTTTCTGCATCAATAGCTAGGAAGAAGTCTTTTTGTTCATAAGTTTTTGCAGTGCATTTAGAGCATAAGTAGCTCATAGTCGAGCGAAAGTCCTTTATGTTTGCTGCATAAAATCTTAGAAAAATTGAAAAGAAAAAGAAGTCTTTCTTTGTGAAAATTTGTTGATTTTTGCATTTAGTAAAAGTCTTTTGTTTCCAGCTTTTTTCATTCGTTTTTTCTTTGAGTCTTTACACATCATCAGTTTCACCTTCATATCCCGTGACGTAAAAAATCCCATAAAAGCAACGCTAATTTAAAATCTATTAGACTTTTTTGTTTGTAGGGTTCATACACTAGTTCAGGACTAGGGCCTTGGATTAGGTTGGAGAGGAAACTCTCCAAGGCCACTCAAAAATCAAACATTGGAGTCTGTGATAGGGAGTGTAGAAGTCCAGTTATGTGGAATTTATCTGGGACCCCCCTCTAACACAGGGGATAAACACGAGGTCGTGTAAGGAAAGGTAGCGGAGATAACCCCTCCAAAGTTGGACCAAGCGTAGTGGAGAACACATATTGAGGACTTGTTGTGGGAGTTCGTTGTTTGCATTTGCCACGGGGCTTCATGGGTCTCGAATCCGTTCTAGGTCCTCAGTTGTCTTCCAGACCATTTTCTCTCGATACCCTTGACAGGTTTCGGGCTTGATACCCTGTTCATTGTGGTCTACCCAACTTTCGACTGTNTGCTTGATTAGCACGTAAATAAAAAAAAAGAGAAAAAAAAATCTTTTAATTTTCTTCTTTGTTTGAAGATTGTGTTTCTGCATCAATAGATAGGAAGAAGTCTTTTTGTTCACAAGTTTTTTGTAGTGCATTTAGAGCATAAGTAGCTCGTAGTCGAGCAAAATTCATTTATGTTTGCTGCATAAAATCTTAGAAAAATTGAAAAGAAAAAGAAATCTTTCTTTGTGAAAAGTTGTTGATTTTTGCATTTAGTAAAAGTCTTTTGTTTCCAGCATTTTTTCATTCATTTTTTCTTTCGTCTTTACACACCATCAGTTTCACCTTCATACCCCGTGACATAAGAAATCCCATAAAAACAATGCTAATTTAAAATCTATTAGACTTTTTTTTTGTAGGGTTCACAAACTAGTTCAGGACTAGGGCCTTGGATTAGGTTGGAGAGGAAACTCTCCAAGGCCATTCAAAACCAAACATTGGAGTCTGTGATAGGGAGTGTAGAAGTCCAGTTTCATGGAATTTATCCGGGAGCCCCCTATAACACAGGGGATAAACACGAGGTCACGTGTGGAAAGGTAGCGGAGATAACCCCTCCAAATCCGGACCAAGTGTAGTGGAGAACACATATCGAGGGCTTGTTTTGGGATTCCATTGTTTGCATTTGCCACAGGGCTTCGTGGGTCTCGAATCCGTTCGAGGTCCTCAGTTCTCTTCCAGACCTTTTGCTCTCAATACCCTTGACAGGTTTCGGGCTTGATACCCTGCTCATTGTGGTCTACCCAACTTTCGACTGTACCCGCCTGGTGACTATTCGCGTGCTGGCAAACTAGTTGCCAATCTTTTTAGGGACATACACAGGTGACTACGGGGGTATACCGCGGTACCTAGGATAGACATCGGGCCACGCTTTGCAGAGTATACCTAGAGGGTGCTTCCGTGTTTGAGTTGCACTTGAACCGGTAAGTTTCTCTAGTGTTGGTTGTTGTAACTGTTCTTCCAACTAGTTTAGTGTTTGCTTGTCTTATCTCTTAGGGCCTTCTTTTTTAGTGTGTGTTACTGTTTGAACGTGTAGAATACCTTAGCGTGTCTTGGATCTTCTCACACAGTTGAGGATCCCAATCTCCGCCAGTCACGAAGGCTTCTGGGCCTGCCGCCGGTTATACTGGAGCCACCCCCGCTACCATTGAGGCGGAAGCTAGACCAACAAGGGTCTTTCGAAGCAACTGGGTTACAAACCATTGTGCCCGAACAACTCCCAGAGGAATCAACCGCCAATCTTGGCTCGGTTGAAACCCCAACCAATGATACTTGGCCATCGGTCATTGTACCAATCAAATTTTACGAACGCCTGTCAGTGCCTCACACAGCTATGGAAACAAACGCTATTACTTCCTCTGGGAATTCTTCCATTCCCACCATAGTTGCTACCATAGGAGAAGCATCTCCTAACTTGCCATTGTCGGTATGAGACACCATGGTCTCGGCCGCAACTACATCGCACAGTGGACCGATCCCATCTATTGCGGTGGCCACAACTCCCTTCACACCTAGTGCGACAGGCCCTCCGTTTTCATACGGTATGCCTAGTTCGGGTACAAGTCCTGCACTCACTTACTCCACTTTACAGACTTTGGGTCTGGGGGCAGGGAGCTCTAACGCTCCTCTGCAAGGTCAACTTGGGGGCATTCCTGTCTCTTTTAATGCTTTTCCTTATGCTGGAGGTCATATCTCTCCTT
>JASDQU010372605.1:79477-89802 GCA_032191745.1 Picea mariana
ATAGTGAAAATGTGAAATGATATGGTAAAATTGGTTATTTACTCATTTAATTTACTTTTTACTATGTCAGTTTTGGGTTTTTATGTTTATCTATTGTTTAAACCTAATGACTAATATGAAAATGAGTGTAATGACTTGCAGGTGTGAAACATTGATGATTACAAAAAGGATATGGACATATTTTTCTCCGTTATGGTGTGATTTTGATTGTTTTTTATGGTTTTTACATAAAACCTCGAGCATCTTTTTGTCTGTTCTTGCGCTCGTGAAAACATAAGAACATGATCGAGCATAGTTTTATCACTTTTTCGGGCTCAATGAGGTTATACGAAAAAGGAACCCCCCTGGAGTTCTCTTTAAGCTCTTTTTAGACTCTCTAAACGTGAAAAGATCGCCGAGCGACCTTCCTATCTTCATGCTCGATAAAGTATTTGAAGTATGCATCTGGTGAGCGATAATTTATCTCTTTTTTGGTCTTGTCCATACTATTTTACGAAAAAGGAACTGAGAGAGTTCTCTTTTAAGTGTTTTTCCAAACTCTATAATCTTGAAAAACCTTCGAGTTTTCTATCTCTGGACTCGTTAAACAAACATTGACAGACCCGTGATGGGACTGAACCACTCCTTCTTAGGGTTCGTTAAACATACTCCGAGGGACTCGTCTGAAGGATGAGATTATATAAACAAGCATATGTGATCCTCTTCAAGCTTTCGTAAAAATAAAAAGGTACTTGCCAGAAATGGTGGGGGAAAATTTGGGAAAGGGATATGTTTTGTCTTTGTATTGATTGGCAGTAAGTGTCGCTCTTGAACATGACACCCCCTATTCATCATTTGAAGCCAGTTTGGGAAATCCATCTGTCTCTCTTTTGATTGATTACAAGGTCATTCCATGTGTTGTCTTTGAGTCAATGCTGCCAAATCATTGGTCGTGTCATTCATATGTTCAAGAGAAGTCTATTTGAAACCTATATTGAGTCGGCCATTTGCAGTTGTCCATTCTCTCCATGTCGGCCTTCCCTGTGTCTAGTCCAATTTGCAAAATGCTTTGTTTCACCTTCAAACTCTGTTACTCATTTCGTGTCACTGATGGGGGATACATCAAGGCCCTCCTGTGACGAGTTTTGTTCCATCGACTTCATCTCATTATCCGGAATCAAGACTTAGAATTTATTCAGTACCTTGGAGCTTGCATGCCTCAATGGCAAGTTTCCTCGCTTTCGACAGTGGGTTCACCTCATTGACCCATGATTGAAAGATTTCGTCGGATGTTCGACATCAACTCATTTATTCACACTCGATGGATTGTAATATGGTACCTTGGGAGTCATTGACATCAATGGTGATTTCCCTCGCACTTGTTAATGGTTACATCAATGACTGGTAATCAAGTGGTTTCTGCCATGTTCGACTTCAACACATGTAATCACATGGTTAGATTCGTACTTTAGGTGATGAGATTGAAGACCCTGGATATTATCTTTGTGATCCAGGTTGCGATGGAGTATGTATAATTTGTGACACATAGATCCACTATGTATGCTTCGTGGCTATGTCATCTTGATTTAAAAATTTATCGCATAGATCCACAGTGTATTCAGGTGGCTATGCTATATTGTGATGGGATGGATCCACAGTGTATGATTGGTGGCCATGACCTTTGTTTATGATGTCATCAGTCTATGATCTGAGTATGGGAATGCCTACCTCAGAATTGGTATATATGATACTCTGCAGATGCTTGGATGTTTGCAGGTTTCCGATTAGATGTGCTCTTGGTTCTTGACACACACATGCAGCTTACAAAGTCTATCAACTGTCACTGATTCCAATCTCAGACTTTGGGGGGAATTCTGTTATCCATAATTTTGGTCGTCATGATGATGAAATGATGATGGTGAACTCAGGCTCTTCATTAGAACTTTATCCTGAGAAAAGTTACCTTTATCTCTTTTCAGAAATCATAGTTTTGAGAAAGGTTCGCAGGCTGTCAATACATTTTCCTACGAGAATGCATGATTCTCGCAGGCTGCATTAAGCCAGGGTGCGAGAAGTTTGCACTGTACCTAACTGTTAGGGTGCGAACTCTTTCTAAAGAAGGGAAAAAGATAAATTATCGAACCTTTTAGAAGGGAATCTTCTGGAAGGATGAGATGGCATTCGAATGGTTATCTAAGTACTGGCTTTCCTGATATTTTGGGATCATTCCTATCCAAGTAACTAATTTATTCTCTCTTATATATTGAGGGGATTCTCATGGAAAAGGTTAGGAAGCAAATTAGCAAGAGATTTATTGGAGAATTAGTGGAAGATTGTGTGAAGGACTGATGCTACAACAGCTAAAGAACTCTAGCAAGGTTATCAAAAGTGGTCGATCTTCTTCATGCAAGTGAGCAAGTGTGTGTGTCAGAGCTAGGGGCCATCGAAAGGAGGTTTGCAACATCAAGGCTTAGGTTGTAATCTTTGCTTTCAATCAATATAATACAATAATATGTCCCTTTCCCATAAAGCTAATGTCACTTTATTGTATAACTCCTTGATCACATACATAGATTAGTTGTTGAATATATTGAGTTGTCTTCACTTCGATTGGTTTGTATTCTTGTGGTCTTGACGGCACAAGAGCATCGGAGCAAATATTGGAACAACAAAGACCCAAGGAAGCGATCATAAGGTATGTTCATGATTCTTGCCTCCTAGTTCATTCAACAATTGAAATCTAGGGAAAGAGTATTATTCTGTCTTGCTTTTTTCTAGATGCAGGTGGATCTAGGGAGATCGTTTTGTGTCCGCACTTACGGATTTATCCAATAACAATATTCTAAAAAAAATAAGAACCATGAAAAGGGACTTCGTATGGCGAGGAGCGGAAACAAGGAAAAAATGGGCCCTGGTTGCTTGGGAGAAGGTTTGTAAACCAAAAAGAAAAGGAGGCCCGGGGCTACAAGACCCACAAGTGACCAATGATGCCTACGGGGCGAAACTCTAGTGGTGCTAAGTCAAAGAAACTACTACACCATGGGTAAACCTATGGAAGGCAAAGTATGCCCCGTACATAAGCGACTAGGACATAATACGCTTCGGAGGCACCAGGGATGGTTCATCCATTTTGGAACCTAGCCTGGCACAACAAAGCCTGGATTCAGACATACAGCTTTTGGGAAGTCAGGAATGGAAGAACAACCAGATTATGGGAGGACGCCTAGCAATAGGAACCCAGAATGGAGAATCCAGACAGGGAGGCACTCCAACAAGAGCTGATCGTGCAAGGTAAAACCAGAGTCTACCATTACTGGAAACAAGAAATAGATCGCAACAAATGGAGAATTTGGAACACTCTCACCCCACAGAATAGAGCCCAAACTACAACAATAGTAAAAGAGGTGGAGGAGGAATTGGGGAGACGAAATATTACAACCACAGAAGGAAATGACTAGCTGAGATGGGGACAAAAATATGGCGGGGAATTCAATCTAAAATAAGTCTGACATTATATCATGTACCAGGACCAAGAAGACCTGACACAATAATGGGATAAGCTTTGGAACGACCCCCATTGGCCAAAAATAAATTTTTGCAATGGTTAATACTCCACAACTGAATTCTAACTTCGGAAAATCTAAGGAAAAGAAGATTTATAGGTCCTTCCAGATGTCACCTATGTCAAGCCAAGGAAGAAACAACAAACGATCTCCTTGATGAATGCACCTACACAACAAAAATCTGGGATTGGGCGATAGGTATCTTCCGATAGTCAAATAGGATCCGAGGTAACATCTCCGCAACTATTAATATTTGGAAAGAGAACTACAATGAAAATGAAGAGGTGAACCTTTGTTGGACCCTCATCCCAGGAATGCTCATATGGGCAATATGGAAGGAAAGGAACTGACGCATCTTCCAGAACCAAAGCTGGACGGAAGGGAAGATCAAGGAAACAATAATCTCCATGATAAAAGAAATGGTACAGAGCCGCAACTGCCAGACAGGAAGAGCATAACTCACAGACTGGGACTCCCGAATTCTAAAAGCCTTCCACCTGAAAGACAGATGCAACCCTAATCAGGTAAGACGGCCACCACAACTCCAAGTAGGTGAGCGCAACTGGAAACCACCACCAGTAGGCTCCCTCAAGATGAATTTCGATGGGGCATCAAAAGGTAACCCAGGATGGACAGGAATGGGAGGAGTAATCATGGACAATAAAGGAAACATCATTCAGATGTACGTTGGGAGTCTAGGAAACTCAACCAACAATGCCGCGAAATTCGGTGCCGAGGAGACTAGCCTCGAGATTCTAAGATGGGAAGGGATGACAAACATCATAGTGGAAGGAGACTCCACACTGGTTATCAACACATTAAGAAGACTCCAAAACAGTACCAGAGTGGGAAAAATTCAGAGGCACTGGCGCTTGGCACAGTCCCTACAAAACAATCAGGAGCACTTACGAACATGGATTATAGTGGAGTTGCACTGGGTATGGAGGTCAACAAATGGACTGGCGAACATAATCGCTAATGAGGGGGTCGACAAGGAAGGACTGGAACTGGACACTATCTAGAGTAACATCCCGACTGGTCATTTTCGAACAGACTGCAACCAACTAGTGGCAAAAGACTGTGACAACAACCGAAGTACAAACGACCACATCGAGGAAGGAGGCGCATAAATAACTGAAGGGCACGTAGGACCCAGATAGAATCAGATATCCCACTACCCAAACACGAGTTACAATGCAGTTCCAAGTCACACAACAAGCATAGGTACGACACCACAATCTTGTCAATAGGAAGAAGTACATGGGTTGTCCATGGGAAAGCATAAAAGTTAATCAGCAGGTGGAAAAGGATGAAGGAAAAAAGGGTTTCTAGTGGCCGAGTATGGGTACACCTCACCCAAGTACAGATACGGGGAGTGGTAATGATTGTCGTACAACGTGAAGGGCGAAGGATTGGCGCAGAGATGACGATAGGAATCCTAAGAGAACACACTCCGAAACTATGAAAAAGGACCAGAAGGTACACCTTTATGAGCAACCCATGATTGCAGGAATGAGACTACAGCCAAGGCAAGCCCATAAAAGAAGAAACACCAGGAATAACCACAGACCAAAGAGAAGCAAACATAGAGCCCATCTTACATACCAGGAAGGGGCGAATAGGAACAGGAGAAGAACCCAAGACAAAAACCACCACAGGAAAGTCGAGATGGTAAGAATGAAGACAACCCATAGTAAGAGAGTCTCTTAGGGAAAAGAACCTTCGAAAAGCGCCCGAAGGATCACAAGGATGGAGCAAGTGGCCAGAGAAGCCAAGGGTACCTTTCTCACGCAAGTCGATCAAAAGAGAAAAGTGATCATCAATAGGTGGGAGAGAGAAATCAACACCACACGTAAGGGAAAAGCCTGGACAAAACTAATTCAAGAAGCAGACGGGATAAGGGACCCAGGGGCTATGCAGCCCAAAACAACCCTCTACCACAAAACGGTGGAGGAGGCCCAACGAACAAAAAAGATGATAGGCAAGATGAACACTGACCGAAAAGAGACCAACAGGGAGGCTATCAGGGACCACAAGAATATTCTCACATAAATTCTGAGTCACCTCAGCAACCTGGAGGCCAGTGAAAAAAGACTAGCTGAGGACCAGAGGAGACAAAAGGAAAAAATGGAACGAATGGCAAGCCAATTCCACCTTTACTTATGCTATGTCCACCACATGGAAATCACTCCAACAGACTGGAGCGGAACACCAGCTTGTATCAGGAAGATGCGCATGGTGGAGAAAAGGAAGGAGAACGAGGCAAGAAAGGATGACGATGCAATACATCCCATCATCCTAGACTAGCGCAGGTTCAACCCCAAATCAAGTTGTTTTCAGTATAGGAGCTACTCTTGTTTTATGGTTAAGTTTTTATGTATATGTTATGGTTTAGTCATTCAAACTGGTTTTCGGAGGACTGGGTTGGTTTCCCATGGTGGCGGCCCAACCCTCCCCCTGCTTTCTCGGACAACGCAACTCCGGGATCCCTGATCTGGTTTCCTTTTTGGCAGATCAAGGAATTCCCCTTGCCTTTTGTGTATCATAACTCCTTTTAGTAATACAGGTTTTCACACTCACACACAAAAAAGAAGCTATTGGTATCTTCTTACCATCTTTTCCAAGTACCATCTTCTGCACCATCTTGCACCACATGTCTTCAAGGTACCTACTACCCAATGCTTATCTTATTAATCGTTTTCAGGACGTTTCTTTTTTTGCACAACAAGAGTGACATGTTTCTTCTCCACAGATATAATGATGGTAGTTGGTTTCTTCTCTAATATTAATTGGCTAGGCTTTGTTTTTGTACAGTAAGTGTATTATTATTTTAATTTATTTCTAATATTTGTACCATGTACATATTAATTATTTGTGCTCTTCAATGATTTTGTTTGAAGGAACTAGTTTTTTTCATGATTTTTAGGTATATATATTTGATCTCAAATTTGAAATTGTAATTATGCCGAATTAAAATTCAATTTTTAAAATTTCAAATTGCAACTTTTTTTTTTTCGAATTTCAATATCCTTCAAATCATCAACATTTCTTTTTTTAAGCTAGATGAATATCCTTCTATTCAACCAAGCAAAAAAAGTACATAGTGATACACGAATAGGTGATAGCCTTGACTGTAAGGAACGATGAGCAAAAGACCCCAGAAAGAAAACTGGTGGAACACTAAAGACTAACCTATGCTAGAAGAGATCCATGAGGACTACATCGACATAACAAGATGAAACATTACAAAGACAAGGAAAGGGTTGGGTCATTGTGTTGACTGGAGAGGATCCTTTCTTCCTTTTTTCTTAAGTACATCAATCCGTACATCAATCCAACTAGAGGAACACAAAATGGTATGAGGAAATGTCAAAGACTTGAACTGTTGAACGTTTATGAAAATCATCAACATTTCAAATTAAATAATTAAGTAAAAAATATTTGGAATCTGCCATCTTTCTACAAAGGATAGAGGGGTTTATAACAAAGATCTCAATATTTAAAAATCTTAAATTTACATATTCCAATGATAAAGGGGTTTATAATGAATGAATTATAAAATAATCATTTCATGAGTGAATTTTTATTTTATTTTCATTTCCATATGAAAACAACAACTTATTTTAACTTTTCAAATTCAAAAGGTTACAATAAATTTAGTGCTTCTATTTGAAATATAACCTTTTCCTTCAAATTTGATTCCTGCTCCGAGATAGCCTATTCTTTTCCAAAATATCATCCTTTAAGATTTTGTACTTGCTATTCAGTTACAAAAACGAGGTAAAATCTACAGAATAAAAAAATTGATTTGAATAGCTAAAGACTCATTTGATTGCCTTTCAATATATTTATTTGGGGAATCGAAGAAGGATTTGATCCTCGTATGTTCTGTTTGCGTTTGTGGAAGGTTATGTTTCTTTTTTATTCATTCCTTAATTTTTTGATAGTTGATATGAAGCAGATTTTCCCAGTGTTAAACAGAAATTAAATACATAATAAATAAATTGTAAGTAGAAAGAGAAATAAAAATCAAACATACAAAAAATAACTGTAAATAAACTGTAATCAGAAAGAGTTTGTTTTCTATTTTATATTATTGAAAGGATTAGATTAATAGATTTCTTAAAAACATGATCGGAATTGGATACATACCTTATTGCCATACTTTATCAATTATTTGCATACAGTCTATTCTTATATTCTTAGTATCAGACTCACTCTATTCTTATTGTTATCAATTATCCACAAACTTCAAAATCGCAACCTAGAACATTGTACGAATTTGACAGCAATTACATTTAAGGAACTAACCAAAAGAAACAACTATTAAACTTCATAAAAGGATTGGAATGGTTGAAATTATGGGAAAAAATGTTGGAAGGTGTTGGAGATAATGCTTCCATTAATGCAGTGTGCTTAGTTTAGAGTTTAGTTGGAGGTTGTTAACACATTATCTCAACTTACATATCTATGTTTGGAATTAGTTGGATCTCACTCCAACTATATACATGTGTACACTCCAATTAAAATGTATGGAACTTTGATCCATGCAAAATTCAGACTACCCTCTAACCGGACCCATTTTTTTACCTAAAAAACTAAACTCTCGAGGAAAGATTACTCCTCAATTAGCCTAATCCCTGCTTTCTCTAAAATAATATTTTTTTTTTTTAACTTAGATTACATCTTAATCCTAGGATCCACTATTATCATACTAATCACGTTTATAAGTTTAAAAAGTAGGTTTTTTATGATTAAATTTTTTTCATTATTTAACAAAGTAGTTTTATTAATAAATCTTTATATATATAAAATTATTTGATTTATTATTTTTTATTATTTTATTTTATTGAAATTAAGTTTTAATTTTTTTATAAAAAAAATATAAAATGAAAAAAACTGAAACATGTGAATATGTGTGAGAGGGGAAAAGTTTGAAAAAAATTATAAATATTTAAATAATTTATATTATTTGTTTATTTCGTAAAAAATATATAACGTGGCAAGTTCATACATACCCTAAGAAGGTATACATACCCTACCCTTTCCTGATTTGAACCTGTGACTTCTTAAGAGGAAACACATGTTCTTAACCATTAGACCCACTCAATTTAATTAATTTTTTTTTTACATAACATTTTTTAATTTAAAATAAATGAATAAAATAAAATATATTGTATATTTGATTAAAATTCAAAATATAAAAAAAATTAAAAATTAAAAATAATATTGTAAATTTCAATAGAGGAAGATAATAAAATCATCATCACATATGAAGATAATAAAATCATCACAACTTGGATTCATAAAATTTGCATAGAAATTTCAATTTCTTTTTAATATATTTATATTTTTATTAAATCTAAAATAAATCCATAACATCTTATTTCAACTCATATAAATACATTTTAATTAGCAATAACCACTTTTATGTAAAAAATGATTGATATATGCCGATCAACGTCATTTTCCACTTTTTTCAATTAATGGCGTCGATCAGCTTATATCAACCACTTTTTACATAAAAGTGGTTGTTTCTAGTTGACGACTCACATGCCTGAAATAACATTAATACATTAATGTATTAAATACATTAAATATATTGAATTCATTAATGTATTAAATACATTAATGGATTAATACATTAATCTATTAATACAATAGTAAATTAAATATAGTAAATAAATTAAATACATTAATGTGTTAATAGATTAATGCATTAATGTATTAATACATTAATATATTAGTAAAGCATTATTAATACATTAATGTATTAATACATTAATATATTAAATACATTAATGTATTAAATATTTTATAAATAAATACATAAATATAAATATTAAAACATTAATATTACAAAATTAATATATTAAAAAAATATCAATATTATTAAAATATTAAAATATTAATAATACATTATAATGATGTATTAACTCATTATTATAAATGTATTAATAAAACACTAACAAATACACTACTTAATAAATTATAATAGCATATTAACTCATACTTTAATAACGTATTATTAATATCTTACCTTATTAATGTATTAATACATTATTAATAATGTTTTAATGTTAAAGTAGTACATTATTATAAAATAATAATACATTATTATACAATAATAAAGTAATACATTAATACATTGAGAAGATAATACATGAATAAAACATTAATACATTAAAAAAGTATTAAAGTAATAAAAAATACATTAAATTAGTATATTAAAACTATTATATTAATACATTAAAGTACTAATACAATAATAAAATATTTATACAATAATAAAGTAATACATTAATTAATAAGATAATGATACATTAATAAAATAACAATATTTTAATACTTTAATAATATATCACGAAAATTAATATATTAATAATAATAATAATAATCTATTTTTAAGGTCACGGCCAAACCAGCACACCAAATTGGTGTTTGTGGGAGAAGGGACCCCCTCCGCCCAGGGATTTGACTGGTAAAGTCTACGAAGGTATACATACACTACCCCCCTCTGAACCTGTGACCTCTTAAGATGAAATACATGTTCTTAACCATTAGGCCCACTCAGGTTGTATAATATTTTATAAATAACATATTTATAGATTATTAATTAATGTATTAATAAAGCACTAACAAATACATTAAGTAATAAATTATAATAGTATATTAAGTCATTATTATTGTGTTTAAATATATTAAAGTTAATATATTTATATATTCTTAATTAATAAATTAATGTATTAATAAAATATTTATACATTATGAAATAAAACATTA
>JASDQU010372605.1:116279-127160 GCA_032191745.1 Picea mariana
ATATATATATATATATATATATATATATATATATATAATTTTAATAATTTTTTTTAAAGTGAAATTGATTCTTGTAAAAATGAAAAGAAAAAAACAAAAACTATGTTTTAAATAAAATTTGTATACTTTAAATAGAGTGTAAGTATCTGATTATGCGATCACATTCAAGGGCTTTTAGTCATCGTTCAAATTGATACAAATTTAACAATCATTCTCATATATATAATTGTTTTTAAAGTGAAATTGATTTATGTAAAAATGAAAAGAAAAACAAAAAAAATTATGTTTCAAATAAAATTTGTATCAATTGGAATGTACTTTAAGTAGAGTGTAAGTATCTGATTATGCCATCACATTCAAGGGCTTTTAGTCATCGTTCAAATTGATATAAATTTTAATTTTATAGAAATTATGTATATAGTTTTGAAACATTCCATATCTACCATTGAAGCTATTGTGTTGGAAAAGAGTGTCAATGTATGTGTTTATAAAATAAAGGAATAGTAAGGGACAATTGAAGAAATCAATGCTACAAGATTTCAAATTAGTAGTTAAAATAGAATATTAAATTAATTTATTGAAAGAAATATATTAAAAGAATAAGAAGTTTGTTAAGAAAATCAATGAAAATTACTAAGAAATATTAAAAGTAATTGGGTAAATTGAAATAATACAATTGTTAATGGGTGAAAATAATAATAATAATAAAAATAAAAAGAAAAGTAAAATAAGTTGTTGAGAAAATTCTATTAAGAGAATAGAAAGATTTGTTAAACAATAAATGAATGAGAGTTGTTAAGAAAGATTAATGATGAAAGGGGTAGATTGAGTTAATACAATTGGTAATCGGTGGGGAAAGTAATTATGATAATCAATGTAAATAATAGATAGAAAATCAAATTCATAATAAAAGATTTATGGGTTATTTAATGATAAAGTAAAATGAGATAATAACAACATAAACAAGGAGATAATTAAAAGGAGAAAAGAGCACAAAGGTAAAGACATGCCTCACAGAAAAAATGAAATTAGATAGATTGTCAGTGAATGAATTAAAGTCAAAAGAAAAGAGAAAGGAGAGGAAGACGAAGCTTAATGATCAAGATGATGAATGCCATGTTTTCAAGATTAGCTAAGTTTGTAGCCATCTTCACAGTTGAATTTATTAGGGTGCTTTTCAATTTCAAGAGCTTCCCGAATGAGGCCGGAGGATGAGACGAACAAAGTTCGCTCACATAAGAATTATCCAAAATACTTGGAATATAACAAAGTAATCCATGTAGGACTGTAAATAATATATGAATAGATAAGATAAGATAAGATAATAAGGTTATTACAAATGAGAATGAGCTCGTTAATATACCCACGCAGGGGTGCCCTTAACCAATAGTCATGTCCTTTGAGACATGACCGTTCATTAATAATAATAATAATTATTTATTAATTAATTATTATGTTATGAATATCTATTTTTGTATATTTATGTTCATAATAGAGGAGTAAAACGAGGTTGAGGCTAAAACGAGGTTAAAGCTAGAATTTTGGTCTGGTCAAAGCATATGAGATGCTAAGATTTAAAGGAGTGTTCGGTGATGGTTAATTTAGATATGTGGTTGTGTGTAGTATCAACAATGTGCTCTTTAAGATGGGCTCTAAAGGATCTGCTAGTTTGACCAATGTACGATTTTCCAAAGGAGCAAGGGATTTGGTAAACTCGAGGGCCAAGCATTGGGTTAGATTTATCTTTAGCAGTTCTAAATAGTTTTTTTAGGGTTTTGTAGGGTTTGAAGAAGGTTTTGTCCTCCATTATATAAACACATACATCGACACTCTTTTTCAACACAATAGCTTTGGTTGTCCCTAATGATGGGCGAAGTGTCCACTCCAAAAATTGGACGTTTCAAAACCACATACACTGTTTTTATCCAAAAATTTACCTAATAGATATATACTTTTGTTCAGATTCTATATATGCACGTGTGTGTGTGCACATGCATGCACTTGGTAACACCTTTTTTAATTATTGTGTAGGTTGATATTGTCATAATTTGTTTTGAAATATTCTCCTCTCTCACAAACACTTCTTGTCACATTCGCATGGATTAAAGTATATGTATTTAGCATATCACATTATTATTTGTATTTTTATAGGAGATCATTAGTATGGTTTGGTGTGATGAATCCTTTCAGTTACCTATTCTCATGGAGTAGTTGAGATCATATCTCTAACTATCTATATAATTGTGCTTAGTTGTTAGTTCTTAGGATCTAGTTGAGCATTTCCCTGCTAATTTGTTCTTGACTTAAAGCTATATAAGTCTATGTTATCAAATGAAAATTCAATATAAGATTTATTTTTGCACTTCTTGTGTAAAAATATGCTCCTTAGTGGTTAATACCACATCATTGGTATCAAAGCAATTCCAATCCTCTTGGGATTAGGGTTCATCGCTCCTCCATTTCCCCATTTTGTTTTCCTGATTCATATTTGGAGATTGTTTTATTTCTTCCTTTGCAGATTGCTTGTGGCATAATGGTTCATTTAGCCATTCATGATCATGTGATTCTTATGCACACTATTATAGATCACTAAACTCTCTATGTTTGGCTTAGAATTGGCATTGCATTGCAGATCAACCTTTCTACACTTAGATATATTAGATTGCAGACTTTCAAATATGTGTTTGTCTCTCTTAGCTCCCATTTAGTCTTTCTATAGCTCTACACATGGCCACGTATATGCAATCTCAAAGGTGTGCTTGAATTGAGTGGAAACTCCTTTGGATCTAAGCAATCCTTTATAATCAGATGTTTCATGGCTCCAATCACTCTCTCAGAACATAGCTACACAAATTTTGATTTAACATGCACCTTTTGATTTCCCTTTGGATCTAAGAAATCCTTTATACTCAGATGTTCCATGGCTCCAATCACTCTCTCAGAACACAGCTACAACACTTTTGACTTAGCATGCACCTTTTGACGAACTTCACAGCATGACTACAATCCTTTAATTGATTATGTGGCTCTCGTTACATGGTTTTTAGATGTATAACCATTGTTTGGTGTCCAAAAATATCAACGTAGAATTTAAGTTAGGGTTTGCTACAACTTGAAATTCAAAAACCCTAGTTGCAGCTTCAATTGGTGCTATAACAAACTTAACAAAGAACTGTCGATCTACCTTCCAGCGGTTAGACTATTCTAAAGGTAGTTTGGGCCCATAACCTATTAATATATTCGATGTACTCGTTTAACCATAGACAATATCACAATATTGTCACCCAACCATAGGCATGCATCCACCCCCGAACACCTTACCCTTTGCTAGATAGAATGATTCTGAAAAGACACACTAGAACCAAGAGATAAACCCTAGCTGCAATAGTAGCACGAGATGGAACCAAAAAACACCATCCAATTGCAGCAACAACACAAGAAAAGGAGAGCACACCTTCTCCAAGGGTAGCGCACAAGAGAGAGAGTCTCCACAACCATAGAACAAGAACAATACTCAACTGCAGTAGTTGCAGTTGCACTTCTTCCCAAGAATACCACCAAGAATACCACCAAGAGATACTAAAGGTATGGCACATATCTTAGGCTAGATAGCGCTAGCGAGAGAGACCAAGAATCACCCCAAAAGATGCACCTTCCTTTCTTGCAACTACAACTCCAAAATTGCGCTATACCTTTTTGAGAGAGTGAGTGAAGTGTGTGTGTACAAATGAGCTAGAGAGCCTGCTATTTATAGTGGTTCTTGTCACTTGTCTGGGCCAACTTCTCTTTTTGGAGGGTAATACTTTAATATTATTTATTCTACTGAGCCGACTTGTCTTCTAGGTTTTTTACACATTTGTTTAGGGTTTCTCTTGCTTATGGAATATTCTATTCTAGCCAAAGGTTACACATGGAGTTTAATACCTCCCGCAACTACCATAATATCAAAAACACAAGCTCACAAGTAGTAGGAGTAATTAAGTTTCTCCTTCTCAAGATAGGAAGAGCTCGGGGGATGAACACAAAATAACTTCAGACTTTCAAGGACAAAGGGATGCAAAATCAATATGAAGTGAAATTTCTCCAGAGTGTCTTTGCTCTCAATGATGAATAATCTTCAAGGCTTGCATATGGATCAATTTATAGCCTTCGAATGGACTTGAAGGGTCGAGTTGGATCATTTCAAGTAATGGAAGGTCAAGGATCATAGATCTCGTGACTTTGCATGGAAACTCGACATATTTTTAAATTTTTGAGCACAAAACCCGATGTACGTGGGTTGTAATGGAGAAACTTGCGTATACACGAATTGTCTAACTGTGGCCCACATATATGTACAAAATTTTGTTTTTTTGACTCTGAAATGAGAAAAATGGGGGATTTGAGTCTGTAGAGGGAAAGGGGAAGACATCAAAGAAAGATGCATGAAGTGGAAAAAATTACTATAACAAATCCCCCCTAATGTGTGAGGTCAGAGGAGAAATCGTGATGGCTGAAATACATTATAATTCCCAGAAGTGGAGTAGTGAGGACCCAATTGGAAGAACTAGTCACTCATGAGAATATTACAATTCTTATTCACTCTGTACACATGGCTTCCAATATTGATTATAATGCAGATCCATGTGGATATATAACAAATAGTTGTTCATGGCCATTAATAGGAAATACAAAGTAGGCATATGCCATAGGTGGTCATAGTCATGAACAAAACACAATGGAGTCCAATTTCAATATCAACTGAAGACATCTGTATACAATGCAGTACAATCTAATCTTCCATGATCACTAAAGTCATATAAGTACTGGTCCAATGAAAGACAACAACAAATATGGGATGTTGCTTCTGTGAATTGGAGGTATTCTACACTATCCGCTGAAGGTGCAAGTCTACATCATGTGAATAAAGGAGTTGAATTCGAACACAATGAGGCTTCATTTGACTACCATTCATTGAGGTATACTGTTAACAAGCGCGAGACAACCCATTGATAATGAAAGTAGGTGTCAAGGCACTGAGTACATTCAACAAGTGTGAATAAAGGTGTTGAGGTTGAACACTTGAATAATCCATCATTTAGGGGACATTGATGTATTCCCAACTATCGATGGAGGGAGAAACTGCCACTGATGAATGTAAGCCTCTAGGTACTCTTATGAATCTAGATCTCGATTCCATAATAGATGAGTTGAAGTTGATGGAATGAGACCCATTGGAAGGAGAGAATTAAGGCATCTCTTATCATCCAATGCTAGGTACAAATAAATATCTTGATGATTATGATGAACTCGAATGAATAGGATTCTCATGAACCAATGACCATATGTGTCTCTCACATGCACTAGATGCAAGTAGTGCATGAAAGTGGCCCTCTGAATAGCAATCACTAATGAAAATTGTCAACAAAGGTGAGGAAACCACCAATAGGGTCTAATGGAATCCAAGACACTACATGAATCCCAATTTGAATAGATTTCTTGCCGTCAAACACAAGGGAAATACCCTAGTTAGCAACCAATGGAGATATGTCATCTGCTGGCTTCAAGATCACCTGCCAATGATGAAAGTAGGCCCAAGGTGCAAGGTAGGACAACAACTTCATGTGATTCTGAGATTCACTTGTAAGGGGATGACCAACATGAAAAGTCAATAATTCTGATGAATGACCAACACATAATTATACTTCCTTTGAACAAGATCATGAGATGAATGGATAACCTAGGGAACATAGACTTAACACTGATCATTGAAAATTTTTTGTGATGCAGGAGGCATCAACAAACTCTCCATAGGGACTAGAAGAATAACCAATTGCAGGTGTAAAGTCTAAGTAATGAGATCATCTTCCTAAGGACATGCTTAACCCAAACCTTGGATGAATGGACTCAAGAATTTATGCTTTGTTCAAAGGTGACATGACTCCTACCGATAGGAGATAATATTCTTTTCCTACCCCTTTTTGTTTTTCATAGTAAAATAAATGATACACTATAAAAGAGGAAAAAAGTGTCGCAAGTAAGAAACTAGTTCCAATTAGTGGAACATACCTATGCTCAATGCAAGGGAAAAATTGCGAGACATGGAAACTCGGGGGGATGTTTCCTCTTCAGGTAAAGGGTGTTAAGCTACAAAGGATATATGGAAGGAACTGCTTGGCTAATGCTGAGAATTGTTTGGGAAAGAGGCTTATAATGAGAAAGTGGGAGCCAACATTAGTCTCAACAATTCAAGTAGGATAATGGGATGCAATCACGACTTAACTCCAAAAGTGTCATTTTTCGTAGCTTTAGTCCCTTACGCCCCAAAAAGTATAAAACAATACCAAGGAAAACTCTTCTATCCAATGTTGACTAGATTATTCCTTTTTCATAATTAGTCTATTTGGTCTAGAAAAGGGTTAAACTTACATTGAAATAGACATCCTTTCAAAGCCATTTAACAAGTGTGAAAGAGACAAGTTCACTCGACAATCTTTTCGTTTTTTAAGGAGTCGGAAAAGAGCTTAACTAAAACTTGACGAGAGTCCCATAGGTAGTAGTCAAAATTATATTGAGTAAGATTAATGAGGTTTGAACACAAATTCATATCGAGACTATTAGGGACTCTCAGACCTATGGAGTAACTTTTGTATGGGCACCAAATGGAAAAAATGTTCTAACTAAGGTACCCATGTTTGGTAAGTGTTCGGTATGTGTTATATGCTTTGCACGAGTAGTATTTCTGAGCATTGCGCCGAGCGCGCAGGGGGGTTTGAGGGGGGGTTTTTTGCCTCAGAAAACATTTCACATATTCAGGTGGTTTTTTGGCACATGGTTTCTTTGTCGATGGTTTTCTATTTCCGGTTAAGGAATTAGGGTTGTTGACTAATCCAAGTCATTGGGTTAGGGTTTTGGATGTCGCTGGATCCTATATGTATATTGTATTGTAAACAATGTATCACTATGAATGAAGATAGAATATGTTGGTTTTCTCGGTTTGGGCTTCCAGGGGAAAAATATCTGTGTAATGTTTGTATTTTCCATTGTATCTTTTCTGTTCTTGAGATGAAAATATGTTTGCAGTAAATATTGTACAAGGTTAAAATCTACAGTAAGTCTCTACCAATTAATAACGACACTTCTAGTGACAACGAGAAGGTTATGTGTCGCTAAAAAATGGGTTCATACCTAGGTCATATGAATCGTGGTCATAGGATGAAGCAAAAATGCAAAGCGGGGTGAGAACCTATCCTATATGCCAATGACGGTATATACCTTCCTGAGGAACAAATGGGATGAGGAATGCCAAAAATCCATTAAACCCAAGAAAAACCAATTCAAACCATGTCTTACATTGCACAATTAGTTCATATGGTCTCAAAAATAGGAAAGATAGGGTAAAAACTATATAAAGTGGGTAAAATTTTCCTACAAATAGTAAAAATAAGAAGTTTTACCATGTCATTTGAGTTTTTTACCCACACAGTTCTTTTGAGTTCATTTTACCCATGATTATCTAGTGATGATTTCGGGAGCTACGGTCAACAAAATTGGAAACTGTCTGGACCAAGTAAGTGCTCATCCTATACTCTTCCATTTTCATTGTTTAAGTTTTAGATTTAGTCTTCAAATTTTGAGTTTTGGAGGCCACAAGGTCGGAACTAGGGTGTACACAGGCTATAGTTCATCAGGACACGTATACAACCCCATGTACGTAGGAAAAGTGAAGCCTTCCCATGTAGATCGATCCCTATACATGACTATTATAATTGTAGCCCACGTACAACTCCGTGAATACATTTTTTGATAAAATGTGACTCAAAATTTGATGTTTCCTTTGCATGATGGTGATTGAATGGAGAGAGAGGGAGCATGATGTTATAGCAAGATTTGCCTCACCTAGTGAAATCTTGCACAAAGGGACTTTTTCCATTTCCCTATGCAGATTTTCATCCCTTTTTGCAAATCCTAGAGCTAAAAATACATTTTTTCCACATGTACGCACCTTGCCTACTATACAACATGCATATACACAGGTTGCACCGCTATAACCCACGTACATCAGAGTTTGTGCCCAAAAATGAAAAATGGTGTCAAGTTTCTATGTTACGACAGGAGATCAATGATCCTTGGCCTTCCATATATTGGAAACGTTCCGACTGGGCCCTTCAACTCCATTTGGAGGCTATAAATGGGCCAATTCCGAGCTGTGGAAAGGAGGAGAAAGAATTCAACTTTGAGAGCATAGCTACTCTGGAGAAATTATTCACTTCATATTGAGTTTGCATCCCTTTGTCCTTTAAGTTTGAACACAATGTTCAACCCCAAGCTCTTCTCTTATTGATTGATAACTTCATTGTCTCTCTTCTATGAGCTTGCCTTTGGTGGAGGATTGAAGTGGTGAAGGCCCAGCTGGAAGGAATTTATTTTCTTGGTTCCGAACTATGCCGACAAACAAGTCTGTAACTTTTTCACTTATGTTGATCATATATTAATATAAATACTCTTTTTTTGTCCAATTGATATCTTGCAAATTTTTGAATTGTTATTCCATGGGCGTATTTGTTATGTATATTAATGGATTATGCTATTGAATGTGCTAACATCATATATTATCACCATATTCTTGCCTTTCTTGGTTTTTGAGGACTAGTTGCACGTATATTGCTTTGGGTCAAGTGCTCAATGGTGGACTTGTCACTTCATCGAATGTCTGGATGAGGTAGGAATTTTATCTTGTCTTGCTAGCATATTTGTCTATATAGCATACTTGAGAATAGAGTTGATTTCTGCATCCATTTCTGTCTGTTGTGGTATTCCCCTAGACATAGAGAGATTTTCCTTGTAATAGAATTTGCGACTCCATTGGGGAGATGAGGCTCCTTTCCTGGGGTTTGGAGTGTTTTTCTCCTTAGATTGCTCTCGTTCATATTGCGTTTCTTGTCGTATCATTGCTTGACAACCTTTGTTCACTCTGGGTCCGAGTCTTTCAACCTTCTCCCCTGCCTAGCTGTGTTTTTGAAACATATACATAGGCTTTTTCTTGGCAGTCACGTATATACACGTGCTGTCCTTTTGCAAGATGCGTACATACACACTGTTTTCATGTACATCAACCTATTTTGCTTGTTTGCTGGGTAGGTTTTGATGATTGCTGAGTCTTCTTGGGTCTCTGTAGTGATTGTTAAGTGTCTGTGGGATGACATGAAGCTTGTCTTTGGTTGAATTTTTGGGAGGAGTATTTCTCATCATCTTTTCATTTTGATTTTCCTTGTACATTGGGCTAGGTGTTTTGCTCCTTGGTATCCTACTTGAGTTGTCTCTTTCTATACATAGTAGAGTCTATATATCAAGTTGTTGTTTAGTCCATGCATTTTCATTTTCCTTATATTGAAAATACAAAAATATTAGGCATTTTGTATTGCTTGGCATTTTGATCTTTTGAGTCTTTGTCATTTAGCTTAGTGCATGTAAAGAAAGATTGCATTTTTATTCATAATTGCAGAGTTGAAATTGAAAACTGCATTGTTTTAAGAAGCATATCATTCATTGAAAGTTGAAGTTAGGACTTTGCATTGCATTCATATTTACTTTACTTGCTGAGTCATAACATCATGAGTTTCACCATCGCACCTTTTTGAGTAAGCACAACCATTAAAATTAACGCTATAATTTAAAATTGATTAGTAATGATTTTATTTTCTAGGGTGCACAAACTAGCTTAGGATTTAGTGCCTTGGAATAGGATTTTGTGAGTAAACTTATCCAAGGCTATTAAATCAACATATGTGTCTGACTAAGGAAGTGGAGAAATCCATTATATAATTGGTAAGATCGAGAGGCTCCACTTACACCAGAATTAATCACGAGGTCATGTGAGGTTGGTTGAAGGGATATCCCCCTGATACCTTCTTAGCGTCAGAGATATTTTTAGGGATCTATTCATATCTAGGGATCTTGTTAGTGCCCTTACCTCCGTGAGAGGCGGTGCTTTCAAGGTTTTGGGATTTTCTACCCTGCCCATACAGTGGAATTGACTTACAATTGTTGTTAGAAATTTCAGATCCCACCCAGTTTCAGTCTCACTGATTTTTCTGCCAAAGTTAAATGTCGAAACTCCAGTTTCAGCACTGTTTCAACATATGTCTCAACACTATTTCAGCATATGTCACAGCGGTGTTTCATCATATACTCAGCACTGTTTCAGCATATATATCAGCACGGTTTCAGCATATACTCAGCACTGTTTCAGCATATACTCAGTGGTGTTTCAACATATGAAACAACACTATTTTAGCATATGTTACAGCGGTGTTTCAGCATATACTCAGCACTGTTTCAACATATATCTCAACACTGTTTCAGCATATACTCGGCACTGTTTCAGCATATACTCAGTGGTGTTTCAACATATGAAACAACGATGTTTCATCATATAAAAACTTAACAGAAAATAAACTTCAGAACTGAAACATGAGGATTCTGAACATCGCTTTCAACGCAGAAATAAAATATCAGCAATATGCAAAACTCAGAAAATATAGACACAAAGATTTTCGGTCTAACTTCGACCCTGGAAAAACCCACAAGGGGAAAACCAGTGAGAGAGGGATTTGTATTATTTATGAGCTTTTGAGAAATTCTTTTACAACATATTCATCTTCAGAAATTTACACAAACTTATCTAGACATTCCTGTAGCTTTGCTCCTCGATTTTTGTCCCAGAAATCCGTACAACTGTACAGCTGCCCCAGCAATTAATGCTGTACGGACTGTCCCAAAATTTGTGCCAAAACTCTACTAAGACTGTACAGAAAACCCAGCATGAACAACTCCTTGTAAACCGTGTTGTACGGTCCCGAGATTCGTGCCAAACAATACGGACTGTACGAAAATACACTC
>JASDQU010372606.1:0-14942 GCA_032191745.1 Picea mariana
ATATGGCATGGACCTATCGCTAAACCATGCATTGTTCCTAGGACCTTTTCATCCTCTCCACTGCTGGAAGAGGCTTCAACTATGCTTGCACTGATGTTGCTTGTTGCTTTGCCTCATGGAGCTATGACTCCAGTGTTCTTAGTTCAGGGTCTTCTACAAGATGCTCGTAAGTCTGCGCAATTCGACTACTGAGATGTTGGCATTCTAATGCCAATGCCCTAATTCTATGGACTACGCTCTAGGAAGTTTCTTCTCTTTGGTCTCACACTTCCTGCAGAGTGCTTGGCACTGCTTGTAACTCTAGTTATGCTACTCTCTATTGGAGCTGTTGAATGGCTTTAGTAAGCTTCGCCACATGATCCTCCACTAGGTATTCTTCCATCTTCTCTAAGCCCTTCATAGAGAGAAGTGCTCTAGTGACTGCTTCTTCCACTCCAATCTTCTTCGCAAGCAGTTGTTCCTTCTCTTTCTGGATCTGCACTCTATCCTATGAAAACTTGGCTTGGATGTTGTCTTTTTCTTGCTACACAACTCGATGTTGCTCGATGGCTTCCTCCTGTGCTTGCTTCAGGGCCCCTGTGGCCTTATCATTTTCCTTCTAGACACGATGAAGGCATGATTCAATTGCATCTGCTATTCTGAGTAGATGGGCAGGCTCATTTCACAACTCTGTTCCTTATGATGACTGTGGCATAGTGGATACTGCGCGGTTAGAGTAGAGGACTTGTTGTACCCCTTTCATCTCTACTTTGATTCTATCATACATGGTTTATTAGTGTCTCCCAAGTTGAATTCAATCATCTTCAACATCGTGATATGTCCTAGTTGTGGTCCTACTGTGCATATCCCCTTCGAGAGGTACGTAGTGATCAAGGTGTAGTCGAAATCCCTCGGTAGACTGTCATGACTAACCACGCCAGCCAGAGGTGGGATATAGTTGGGTAGGATAGATGGGATGAGCTTTGCATTCGCCAATTCATCACGATGCTTGGTTCATTTTTCTGTCGCAGCTCGGGATGGTCCAGATCCACGAGCAATCGATGGGGATGCTTGCACTCCTCTCGTCAATGAGGCTTGGACTCCTGTGGACATGACCTTCTCATCCATGAGGTCTATGAGGATCTCTTTGACATATTTCTCTACTGCGTTGAAGTCAGTCGACATGCACGCTCAAGATTAGGTCGGTGATCAAATACTCAATGTAACAGAATGGGTGGCAAGGTCTCAATACGCAGAGTGCGAAAGCAACTAGTTCTTTGCGAGCTCGAATAATCATTTTTTGCAAAAGTGTTCTCGGTGCAATGCTCGACAGGATAAATAGCTAACATCGTAACAGATTCATCCAACGGGTAGGAACGCCTCAATCAATTCAATTACATCTGTTATGGCATGGTCCCAATGGTCTAATGGAGATCTTTATGGACATAACTATTGTTTGAGTTGTTATGGAGCATCGGTCTAATGGTCAGGATGCCTCCAACTGTCATATTGCTTCACCATGGTGAAGTGCCAATCTTTGTTGTTCTGCTATCCCAACGAAGTTCAAGTTTTGCAAACCTTCCTTCTGTGAATTCCTCTCTGGAACTTCTTGCAATTTTTCTAACCTTTATTTCTTCTTGTTGAGATTTTTGGATTTCTTCCTTGTTATTTGATTCACTGGGTTCCTCTTTTCATTACTATTCTTATCTCCCGTTGGCATAGTAACTTCACACTACTACGAGTCATTCAAGGGTAATACTTCTTCTCTTTCTAAAGTAGGTTCTCTACTCTCTTTTACAGACAGGTGTTTCAAGTCTTCATGTGTTCTTTTCACTTAGACATCCAAATGTCTAGTCCTCAGTAGCTTCAACTTGTCCTCTTGTTCTTCCAGTAGGTGCACTATTCTTCTAGCCATGAAATTTCTTAATTATTGATTTTTTTTTCTAAATCTTCCACTTCTTGTTTCCTTCGTATTTGATCTTTCTCAATCCAGGTCTTACCTAACAAAATAGAAAATGGGGCGTTGTCCTCAAAAAACTTAATGACTTCAAATTCTTCCTCTGTCGAAGTGCCATGAAAACTCATAGGTATATGGGTAAGTCTTCCACATAGGGTTATCATCTTCCCTTTAAACAATCCTATTCCTCCCAATGAAGGAACAATAAGAGTCTTTCCCAAAATTTCCCAAGTTCTTTCTATCGTGATATTCACCTGTGTCAAAGTCTCTTATTCTTGTTTCTATACAGTCTTTATCTTTTAAGATATCTGATAAGTCGATGTCTCTGTGATCATTCAAGGTTTCTTTGATCTGTAATAATACAGTATCTGAGTCTTTCTGAGGTTCTATCATATCCTTAGTTTCTTGGCCTTTCTCATGGTTTTCTTGTTTCATATTCATCTTTTCAACTTTAGCAATCATTCTAGGGAAATCCAAAACTTCATGGTCCATAGCTTTACAACAAAGACAACTTGACCTCTACTAGGGCATTCCTCAACAAGATGTCTCGGTCTTATGCAACTATAACAAAGAGTTAATCCACTCTTTCTTTTAAATGATCCCCAACCTTTCATGTACTGCGCACCGGGATCACAGTAACTAACCTGCAAAATAATATTTCTAGGATCTTGCATCCATTTGTTAGTCCAAAAATTATTTCTATGCATAGGAATAACATATCTTTCACTATTTATATCAGATCTATTCATATCAAATCTTCTTTCTTTTGGTTGTGCCCTAGTTTTCATACTAGAACAAATCTTATGAAACATACCTAGATTCATTCTTTCGAAAAAAAAAAATTCACTTATCTTACCTTTCTCAGAGCATAGAGCTTTAAGATATTATCTCTTTTCTTTAGATTTGATTCCTTTTTCTTATCATAGAGATTCACAAGTAAAGAAGAACATTGTACACTAAAGTAGTAGATCTACGCACAGATATTTTTCTTCTCTTCAGTTCCCAACAATCATAGTTTTAGGTCCCGACAACAGAACCATTTTTTGGAAAAGGGGCAGACCCAGGGTTCAATGCACCAACAAAACCCTAACTATCGGCCCTTTCGACAACACCTGCGAAGAATATGAAGTCTTACCCAAGGTAGAGGCAAGGGTGGTTGCTGGACTCAAGTGTCTACAACCTATCTAGGACACAGATATGTGATTACAACACTTAACAGAGCACTTAGTAGTTAATATTCATCATTATTTAACCTTTATTCACATTGCAGGTCCAGACCCTAATTACAAAACAACACAGTATTCAATTAGATCTAACACATCCAAGCACTAAGCATATAGAAATAGATCAGATCTAACATCCATTCACATCACTAAGCACGAAGATACTATATCATATATATCTAACAAGCAGATCACAACACTAAGCACTAATCACAACAATCATATAAGAATCATAAGCACAAAGCAACCACAACACAGGATATATGTGGTTCACCCTAGTGTGGGGATACATCCACCAACTCTTCTTCTTATTTATTGTCTTATGTCAATCTTCTTACATGCACAGAGACACAAAACCCACTCTACATAGGACAAGAGATCTGGGTGCACCTCACTAGATCCTCCTTCCCCGAGCTAGGTTCAAGCACAAAGCCTTCTTACAGTCTACACATAAGCTTCTTACAATCACTTGCACTTAGCTTTGCAAGTTCTCAACACACAGTATGCACAAAGAATTCACAACTCTTTGCACTTAACACAACACAACACTTAGCTTACAACTGACTCCTTCTTACATCACCTAGCTTTCTATTTATACTTTACAGAAGCGGCCTAAGCATGGGAAAAAACCATGGGTCGACATCCCCATACCCGTTACATAAACCCTAAACCCAGAAATACCCTAAAAAGAGGTAGAGATCCTGTGATCTCTGCTTCGCCTTGCACTAATATATCTTTTGCAGGAATCCTAGAAAGAGGAAATAAATGCATCAATGAATGAAAAGAATGAGCCAAGGGGATGACAAAGCCTTCAAATTTGATTCTACTATGTGAGCTTTGCAAATTACAATTTTGTTGTTGGACATGAAAGTAGAAATATTGAATGAGATGTTGTTTTCCATCTAACCTTCTCTCCTTACTCCACTCTTATAACATTCTTCTTTATCATTATTCATATTCCCCCTCTCCTCCTTCCTTCCTCAATTAGTTTCCATCCACTAACTCATGGTTCTTTTCTTCAATACACCAAGTCCCTTTATTTTTGGGAAAATGTGCATTAAATCAATGAATCAATGTTTAAGGGATTAATGGTTGGAAGAAGTATATAATGATTTTTTAGTCTTCTTGGTAAAGTGTGGTTACATGTATCATCTCCTTTATTTTCTTGGTGAAATATTATTGCACTATAATTCCTCAGTGGCAGGTGCATAGAAGAATGTAGGATTTGTTGGAAATTTGGTTGTCATTGATGTCAACCTTGGAAAAAAGGAAAATTTTCATTGATTGATTGGTTTGAGGAGAATATTTGTTAATGTGCCATGATGAGATGTATTAATGTAAACAAAGGTTTGAAGGAATGATGAAACAACAATGAAATAACATTCTTCCTAGATTACAACTTTAATCAGAGAAGGAGCACATGGTCAAGGTCAGTATAACCTCAGAGGGACCAAAGAAATATCCCTTATGTCATTGATGTCAAATAGGGTCAAATGGGAAATATTTTTTGGCATGTTTACAGGCAGAGTGTGCTTGTCATTGATGGCAAGATCAGATTGTGTATCAATGGAAAAACAAGAACAACATAAGCTCAGGTGAAGAAGAAAACAATGTGCAATTCAATCCCATAGATCAAGGCTCGCAGAAGGATCAAAGGTGGTAAGCTTAGGTGAAGAAGAATACAATGTGAAATTCAAGCTCAGCGAGGAATAACATAGAGTTACAAAGCACAAGTGTGTGCCATGGCCGAGGTTGGTTTCCTTACCAATGATCAGAAGAGATAGCATTCTCAGAAACGCAAATGAGAACCAAAGTCATCAGGACTTGCAGAACCTTTGACACTTAGAAATTATTCCAAGTTTGGAGGATACGTAAGCTTCGGAGGAGGAGTGATAGTGATCATTGGATCACCAATCTAGAATACCCGATGGTCTTCATATCAAAGTCCAGATAGGTGGAGCACGCAGAGGAGGATATTAGACCTCAACCATTGGATCGGAGCGCGAAGGACTAGAAACCATTAGATATAATATAATTGGGAAGAGGATAATGGCTAAGATCCATCCTCCAATTCCAATGTAAAATCTCAATTATATATGAACCATTGGATCCAGAGGACACGTGGTGAGAGATCGGCATTTCGCTGACTCGCAAACTAGAGAAGTCAAAGCTGAGAGTTGTAGGAAATCGCGATATGAGAAATTGTGAAATGATTTGGGTTGTTGGATCCATAGGACACATGGCGAGAGATCGACATTCGTTGACTTGAAAACTAGAGAAGTCAAAGGTGAGTGTTGTAGGAACTTGCGATATGCGAAGTCATGAAAAAATCATAGTCGTCGGATCAATTTCGAGTGGAAGGATGGGATCAGCTAGCAAAAATGCATCGTAGAAAGATCAAGTCATCGATCTAAGATCCTTATCAAACAAACATCATTCACTCTGGATATATAGATGTGAGGAGTTTACACTCAGGAAAGTTTGATATTTGAAATCCCCGGAATGCGAAGTTCCATCAACCATCGAATCTGGAGATCAGACAATGACCATTAGATAGTGGAAGACTACGTCAGTAAGGACACGTGGTGTGATCAGACAATGACAAGTGTCAAGTTGATTCGGCATTTCAAGTATGTGGAAATCACAAATCCGAGTGACACGTGGTAGCCGCTCGGCTCATGACACGTCATCAAGTGACGTAAGAGTTACATCATTCCAGGAGTTTTGATTCGGGAGTTTTACCACCAGTACTTGCCCAAATACCCAAAGTCCCGAAGGCCGAAGTACTCGGAGTGGAGGATAGTTGTTGGATTAAAGAGGACACACGTCAGTGGATTATCAACTCTGAGAAAAATCAAAGGAAGGATGAACGAGATTTTGAGAATTGAAATATCCAAATTCCGGAGAAACGAAGGAGATCTCGACTGTTGATCCAAGAGGGACATGCTTTGTTCAATCTTGGACTCTTGGTGAAATTCTCTGGGAGAAAATGAGAACTTGAGAGTTGAAACATGTAGAGCCCAGATCACGAAATCAATCTCATCTGTTGGTTTGGAGGGACACGTGTCATCTAATCATTGAGACCAAGGATTGCATGTGGACAAAGGAAAGAAGGTAGAGTTGGTGATTGAAGAGGATATATGTCAGCAGATCTTCCATTCTCGAAGATATCCAGTCAACATCAACAGGGTTTAAGAGTTGAATCTTTCAGAGCCCATATCACAAAGGAAACCTCAGTCGTTGATGTAGGCAGGAGAGGTCTAGTTTGCAGACTTGAAACGATAGATCTGAACCATCCATTCAAGAGCACCATCAATATCATGAAGATGGATGGTTATGCTCCCTTGTGGGGCCCGAACATGCTCGGGCCTTAATTTTTCATGAGCAGGTTGTGATTGAAACCATGGTTTTGGAGAAAGGATGCATGGAGGCTCGTGGTGAATTGCGGGGAAAAAATCAATTTGGTTTAAAACACCTTTGGACACTCTCACAATCGCATGGTCACATGAAGCTCATAGCCCAAGGTCATATCGTGAGAAGGAGCTAGCACTCACTAGACAGAAATCAGGAAGCACCTTTTGGATAAGCGCTTAGACACAGCCACTGGTCATGTGAAAGAAAGGGTCTTAGTCAGAAAATCTAACGCCCACTGTGAATTTTTTCTCAGGAATGGAAAAGGCGCCAAAATCATGAGCGAACAGAGGTTTTCTCAGTAACTGCCAGAAGGAAGTGATTGCATCTGCCAGAGAATTCAAGGAGCAGTAGGATGACTGCCAGAGGAGATGAAGAGTCTCGACTGCCAGAGAAGCTAAGGAATCTCAGCATAATGGCCACTGATGATGAACTCATAAGAAACAAAACCTCCATAGAAGATGAAGAGTTTCCATGATGATCAGGAGATGATTGGATGTGAGAAATGTATGCAGAACAGTGAAGTGATGGTGTACTTCAAGTTAGCTATGCAATCATGAGGAAGAGATGCAGTAAACAACCAAGAGGGGCAGAATAGTGACATTGAAAAGAGCATGCAAATATATTGCGCATGGAGGATGCAGAAGGTGCACAGAGAGTATAAAAATGTAGAACAAAGAAGATATGGGTGTTGCTTTGGAGTTTGATTCATGTCAGTAGAAGCATGTGGTGTGAAAGAATTGAAGCACAGAATAAGCAAGGAACAAAAATGCATATCTGAGAGAAGAACAGAAAGTGCAATAGATGTGAGGAGAGAGACATTGATGCAGGGAGAGGAGAGGAGTGTAGCAGAATAATGATGAGACTGGTAAGCCATAGATAAACATTGTATCACTGTGATAAATTTATAAAAAGAAATATTTATATTTCAGGGTGGAAGGGAGGTGCTAGGGAGGACTGGTGTCCTCAGAGTTTCAAGTGGGTTCTTGAACACAGGAAGTTGTAGCTTCCATCTGGTTGCAACCAGAAAAACCAAGGTGGCAGGGTGGTGTAAGGGAGAACTATTGTTCTCTTTTATACTGGTCAGTTCCTGTGTGACTGGAAGTTGTTGTTGGAATACTTAGGGATTTGGTGCTTCCTTCTATTGGGTGATAGAGAAACCATGGAGTTGGTGCTTCCTTTTAGTGGGTGCTAGAGAAACCAGAGAATTGGTGCTCTTAGCAAGTTGCAACTTGCAAAAGAGAGGTGGTATCTTTACAATGAGTTGGTGCTCATAAGAATTATAATGTACAAAAAATAAATATTACTTATAATATCAAGAAGAAGAGGGTTTTCCCTTTATGGGTTTCCTCGGGAAATATTTTTCTTTGTATATTTCATGTGTGTGATTGATTTTGAATATTCTATTGCCTGCATGTTGCATTATTGTGATCGTAATTAAGTGTTATGTGAAGAGTTTAAAATGGGCACAATTGTTTAAGCACAGTAACAACTAATTCACCCCCCCCTCTCAGTTGTCCAACAATATTGGACATGGTGTTATGAAGGTAGAATTGTTTTCAAAAAGGGTTAACGACTAAATTGTATTGTTAGGCCCATGTTCTCTTCCATTAGGTTGTGAATCAATATGGTCATCATCATTATTAATATGGTATGGTATGTTGAGAGACATCCCACCATCCCAACATTTCAGTTCTTTGGATAGTATTTGATGTAATTTTTGTTCTATCCAAGACACCACTATCTTCCCTGATGTCTTTATAAAAACCCTACAAGCCTAGGAAAACATATCTACAAAGATTGCATTGTACACACCAAAACAAGGATCAAATTACAAAGAGGAACGATTAGAATAGTGCCAAAATGTATTCCACCTACATCGATTACTATCAAGTCAAATAACATATCTACCAAATCGAAAAACATAAAAAAAAAAACATGAACTTATATCTTGAACAAAATCTTAGAAATTATTTCTATGGATGCTAAAATTTTCCCATATAAATGCAAAGGAGAAAGATGAGAATTTGGTGCTCAAATGAAATGCAGTAAGGGTCTGGATTGAAATTCTCTATTAGACATCTTGGTCCTCCAATAATACAGTGAATACAATATGTCTATAAGTAATTTGAAGAGTGGATGTCGATGGTACTAAATTTAGAGGAGACCTGGAGATTGGCGGAATTTTAACAAACCAGGAGGAAGGCCCAACCAAAAATCAAGTTGAATGACGATGATTAATCGATGATCATTGGATCAATATGGAAGTACAATCAAATGGCCATACTACATTTCACGTTTCAAAATGGAATGAAGTTTAATTGACAGGTTCAGACCGGAAGCCTCAATTGAAATTCTCCTCTGTAATTTTTAAGTCTACCATCGATTGAATTGGACAATCCACTACTAATTCACATTTTGTGATTGTTGAATGGAGTCCACACAAACAAAAATGCAAAATTCGATGCCAACCGTACACTCAATGGTTGATTAAAACACAATCGATGATAATCTAGAACTGGGAGATTATAAGTTAGCACCATTTTTTGTTAATTTCGGTCACGGGGTCTGGTCACATGGTAGGAAGGTTCGCCATCATGAATTTGGAGATGGGAATGAAGAAATAGCCCACAATCACAGCACAAGATCATATGGAATTGAATGCGCCAAGGAGATAACACTAAAATAATCAGTGCTCGGTTATCACTAATTGGTCGCAAAGTAATAAGTTAAGTGTCAACTGGGATAACCCCTGGTCATAGGGCATGGTTGTTGATACTGAGAGGGGGGTGAATCAGTATCAAGTACATTTTATAACCTTTTTCAACTTATAATTTAACCATTCAACTATATCCAATGAGAAATGAACAATAGTATAAGAGTTNTTATTGTTCAAGGGAAGTAATGACTTCCAAAGGTAGCTACAGCTTCCAAATGTAAAGGGAGGGATAAACCTCCAAGAGGAATATACAATCCTCCAATATCAAGAGAGATTTGAACTCTCCATCCTTGCCCCTTCCTTCCACCCGAGAATATATGAGAGATAATAAAAATTTACATTAAATCATCACCATCAACCAATCATCACATTGAACCTGATAATGCTTCCAGAGACTTCTTCAATTTCTTCAATTCTTCAATTCTTGGAGTACTCTGATCCTGTAGATAATATTACTCAATGTATTCTCTGAAACTCCTCCAATTTTCACTCCTTGAATCCTCCTCAAAAGGAGGTTATAGAAAGAATGGTAGACTTTATTCAATTCTGGTCTGTTCCGAAGACCCAACTTGTACAGCATGCCCCGTGCTCAATATTTAACATCTGATTTTGAAACTTGCACACAAGAAAATACATTATGTACTATTTCTAATGGAAGTGGTCCCACTTCAGTTGGATTATTTATGAAGACATTATGACTGTTTTACCCGGAACACCTGTTTATTGACTAGCTTCAGGACTGGTCACAAACCCTATCTTCCACATAGTGTATCTCAATAATTATAGCGAATAAAGAGCTGAAATTTTCCCCAAAGGTACCTTAATGTGTCTTATAAATACCATAGCGATTTCACCATCTGAATCGTTCTAGAAAAAAAGTTATAGAAAAAATGGTAAGATGACCTGAAAATAACATACCTTAGAACACATCACCAAAAGACTTCATCCTCCCTTGAAATCCATCCTTCTTTTACTTCTTATTCCCTCTGAAATTCGAATTGTATCAAATGAATGTATAATGATGTTTATTTATACCATTTATTTCACTTCCTTTTAACATTAGGGCCGACCTGACACTTTCTTATTTTGTAATTCTTTTCTGTAATTATCTTCAGGGCCTACATGTACAATTCAGTTTGTCATCTTCAAAAATTCATTTCTCCTCAACCATGAGGATCCACGTGACGTGCCACATACCACTGGAAACAACATGATGTATACTATCCATCCATGGGTGTTGTATATTCATGTGCATTTTCCTTCATGTCCAAATACCTTCATCAATCTTGCGGTCCAAAACCCATGACTAGGGTTGACATCAATGACAACAACCAATCTTCCAACAATGGTCCCCTGGTAAAAATAAAAAGATGACATTAGGCTGTAGCATAGAACGAGATATGATTTTTTTTAAGTCATAGGTCACTATGATTGATCCTATGGTAAACGGGGATACAACTTTAACACTTATCCTCTAATTTAGCTACAAAAAATGCACCAGAGAGGCATTAAAAGCTAGAATCCAAACCTGTGATAATCTAAGGATGTATTGGGAATCCTTTATGAATATTTTATAAGATAAATGTTGAACAAATTACAATGGATTTGAATTTTATTTAGAATTAAAATTAACTATTAATGACAAACATAAATTTCATTATTATTATTATTTAAATGAAGAGGTGCGATGATTCATTATTAAGACACAATGGTTCAATGTCATACATGTTGGAAGACTATATAAACAAGAAATGTTTGGTGAAATAAAAGTGTCTATGTGGTATAATTTAGAAGATATAAAACACAAAGATATTCCAAGGAAGAGCTTGAAACATTCAAATCAAGTGAGGGTGGAAGGGAGGAGCTAGGGAGGATTACAGTCCTCTACAGGTTGAAACCTAAACATTCATAATTGTGTTCTTCCTTCCAAGTTGGTTCTTGGAGAAATTTGTTGCTTCCTTCCAAGTTGGTGCTTGGAGAAACAAGGATTTTTATCTTCCTTCCAAGTGGATACTTGGAGAAATGGGAAGGTGTATCTTGCACAAGTTGGTGCTTGAAAACAGAGGATTGGTGTCTCCTTGAGTTGGTTCTCAAAATGGATTGTTGTATCTCACAAGTTGCATATTGTAATTAATATATAAACATTGTATTTTCAGTAAAAAACAATATTTGTTTTAAAGATAAAACTTTGTGTCATTTACTTCATATTTGATTAATTGTTTTGTAACGATGAAAATAATGTTTTATAGTAATTGTTAAAAATAAGAAAACAACAATACCGATTCACCCCCCCTCTCAATATTGAAGATTATTTCAACAATTAGTATCAAAGCAGGTTCCTTCACCATAGTCTAACCACTTGAAATAAGATTCTGAAAAATCCAATGGATCAGTAAGAAGGAATGTCCTCCAACAGAGCACCATTGTTCAAAGGAAATGATTATGCATTTTGGAGTAAAAGGACGATAATTTATCTTATGTCTCTTGGATGTGATGTTTGGCTATCTATGGTAAATGGTTACATGACACCAACTACTACACCTTCAGATGTTGTTGCAAATAAACTCTACAATGATAATTCAAGGGTTATTAATGCAATTCTAGGTGGATTAGCAAATCCTATATTTGAAAAAGTGATGCATTGTAAATCAGCAAAATAAATCAAGGACAAACTTAAAGTCATCTATGAAGGAGATGGAAAATTTAATCAAGCCAGACTTCAAACATACAAAGGGTAGCTTGAAATTCTAAAGATGAAAGAGGAAGAAAATATTGCAAAATATTTTCAAAGAGTGGATGAAATAGTCAATTCAATCATAGCACTAGGAGAATAATTAAAAGACAAAATTTCTTGTCCAAAAGGTGTTGATATCATTACCAATGAAATATGATGCCAAGGTATCTACCTTGGAATATTGATAAAACATTGAAAAACTTACAATAGATGAACTTCATGGGATTCTTATAACCTATGAAATGAGAACTGGAAAACAAAAGTCATCAAAAAGGGAAACAACCTTCAAAGCATGAAAAACAACAAAGAATCATGAACATGTGCCAAATGAAAATCACTCAGACATATCAAATGAAGAAGAGGCTAGTTTCATAATGAAACTCTAGAAAGGGTATGGGAAATATAAAGGGAAGTTTCCCTTCAAATGCTTCAACTATGGAAAAAATAGACACTTTTATAACAAATGTCCTTATCCCAAGGAAAAATATAATGACAATGAAGAATCTTACAACCATAAATAACATAAAAAGGATAAATCCCAATACAAAAATAAACTTTACAAGAAAAAGAAAAACATTTACTCCAAAGAAGACAATAGTTCATATGACATGAGTGAACATGATGAGACACAACTTTTATTTATGGGCATAGAAACTCAAAGTGATGCTGCTAATGATAATGAATAAAACTCTAAAGTTGAAGGAGAAGTAAACCTTGAAGAAGAACTTATTAGTGTTGTTTAAGAACTAAGAAAATATAAAAATAAGAACAAATCATTGAAAGAACAACTATTGGAATATGAAGGAAAACAAAAATCAAGAGAAAAGCAAGCTTAAAAAACCATCAAAGAAACAGAACAAATCATTATTGACTTGAATACTGAACTCCAAGAAACCAAAATAATTGAAGAGTTCTTAAGTAAACAAATCAATGAAAATCAACGCGACTATGAAAAACCAGAGTCTGAAATTGTTTTTCTAAAATGAGAACTTGAGAAAATAAACAAACAGTCACGATTTGAAAATGATTCAAGAATATTGGATGATATTATTAATAGTCAAAGGTCATCAATCAATAATAAGGGACTTGGTTATGATCAAAAGAAGTCTAACAAAGGATCTAACTCTACATCCCAAGAAACTGACAAAAATCCAAAAATTTATGCAGCTTCTTGTCAAAGCTCCTTTAAAAAGAAAGAAAACAAGGTTAAGATTATTTCTAATCAGTATAAATATGATCTCTCTTCAAAAAAAAATGAATATAGAAGAAATACAATTACAAGAAGAAATCCCCCAAAAGGGTATCAACATCTCTTTCTTTGATATTGCTTCTCTTTAAATAATTTTGGGCATAAAGCATTCCATTGTAGATCTTATGGAAAGTACAATCATAAAAATGTTCAAAGATATGATTATAAGAATAAAAAGAATAATAATAATCAAGAGAATAGAAACTATAATCCATTCTCTCCATTACAAGATCACAATGTTGAATGCCACATATGAAACAATTATGTCCATAAAGTTAGTGACTATAGATTGTCAAAAACATCTATGAAGACTTCCAGTATCCAAGAAGAAAGACATAAGGAGATATGGAGAATAAAATATGAAGTACAAAATAAGAATAATGATAAAGATATTGCACCTAAAATTGATAAAGTTGATAATAGGAGAATGATGGGTGAAGTTTCTAATAAGCAATGTGAAAATCAAAGGTTTTCATATGAAAAGAATCAATCTCAAGAAAAGAAAGTTCCTCAATAATATGACACAATTTTAGATCTTGATTATGTCTTGCAAATAATAGTCCATTAGTCATTGAAAGAAAAATGCAAAAATAAAATTCTAAAGAAGAAGATAAAGAAGCTTCTATTGCACAAAATAGTGATGATAATTATGATCTCTCAAAAGTATGTTAACCAGTAGAATTGAGCGATGAAGACATTATTTTATTTTGATAATATACTAAATTCCCCCTCAACAAAAAATACGAACAAAATAAAGGAAGGAAGATTCAGGAAAGACACAAGGTTCTTCCTGATGATGACTTCATGAGTATTGAAGCACAGAAGAATGCCACCCTCTTTTTTTCAACATCCTACTTCAAAGTACATTTTCTAGTAAAACATGTGTTGAAGTAGTACCACGTTACAAGAGAATAATTTGAATGGATAGTGGGTGATATTGAGTCTCATTTCCTATAGTCCTTAGTAGCTCCTAGTGAGATGATTGACGATGTTGCAGTATAGTCCACTAATGAACTAGTTACTCAAATGACATTGGATACTTTTTGTTATGATGATATTAGTGTCAGGAATGTTACTCTTGGTGTCCCTGAGATGAGGGAAATCATAAATGTGGAAAATAAATTCCATCATTGTTTGTATATCTAAAAATTGATGTAAACAAGACAAAGGAAATGGAAAGGAATATGCAATATGCCTTAGAAAACACAAGGTTACAACTGATACTAAAGTATGGAATGATCCAAATCGGGTTTTCCCAAAATACTGAAAAACTTATGAAGAAGACTCTTACAACCAACAACAATAGGGTTTTGAGAAAGGATCGTGGTTTGAGGAGCTACAGGACAACAATATCATATTTTACTTCTATTTGAGTAGAAATATGAGCATGATCAATATCTGAATGTGAAAAAGACATATATGAATTGTATGGGCATTGAACCATATCACTAGTTGAGACAACAAAAAATGAAGAGGCTACTGGTTTACAAATGAGTGAATAGATAACTAGTATCATAAAGAAATTGGGAGCAGTATGGAAGGAAAATTAAGGTAGTTCTTGAGAAGCATTTGTATAATATTAGCACACTCTTGAAGGAAGCCAAAGGGAAAACAAAATTAAATGATATCTAGTGCATTATTGAAGTAGCATGATTAGAAGAGGATTATAG
>JASDQU010372606.1:30911-45583 GCA_032191745.1 Picea mariana
AAAATGAATATAGAAGAAATACAATTACAAGAAGAAATCCCCCAAAAGGGTATCAACATCTCTTTCTTTGATATTGCTTCTCTTTAAATAATTTTGGGCATAAAGCATTCCATTGTAGATCTTATGGAAAGTACAATCATAAAAATGTTCAAAGATATGATTATAAGAATAAAAAGAATAATAATAATCAAGAGAATAGAAACTATAATCCATTCTCTCCATTACAAGATCACAATGTTGAATGCCACATATGAAACAATTATGTCCATAAAGTTAGTGACTATAGATTGTCAAAAACATCTATGAAGACTTCCAGTATCCAAGAAGAAAGACATAAGGAGATATGGAGAATAAAATATGAAGTACAAAATAAGAATAATGATAAAGATATTGCACCTAAAATTGATAAAGTTGATAATAGGAGAATGATGGGTGAAGTTTCTAATAAGCAATGTGAAAATCAAAGGTTTTCATATGAAAAGAATCAATCTCAAGAAAAGAAAGTTCCTCAATAATATGACACAATTTTAGATCTTGATTATGTCTTGCAAATAATAGTCCATTAGTCATTGAAAGAAAAATGCAAAAATAAAATTCTAAAGAAGAAGATAAAGAAGCTTCTATTGCACAAAATAGTGATGATAATTATGATCTCTCAAAAGTATGTTAACCAGTAGAATTGAGCGATGAAGACATTATTTTATTTTGATAATATACTAAATTCCCCCTCAACAAAAAATACGAACAAAATAAAGGAAGGAAGATTCAGGAAAGACACAAGGTTCTTCCTGATGATGACTTCATGAGTATTGAAGCACAGAAGAATGCCACCCTCTTTTTTTCAACATCCTACTTCAAAGTACATTTTCTAGTAAAACATGTGTTGAAGTAGTACCACGTTACAAGAGAATAATTTGAATGGATAGTGGGTGATATTGAGTCTCATTTCCTATAGTCCTTAGTAGCTCCTAGTGAGATGATTGACGATGTTGCAGTATAGTCCACTAATGAACTAGTTACTCAAATGACATTGGATACTTTTTGTTATGATGATATTAGTGTCAGGAATGTTACTCTTGGTGTCCCTGAGATGAGGGAAATCATAAATGTGGAAAATAAATTCCATCATTGTTTGTATATCTAAAAATTGATGTAAACAAGACAAAGGAAATGGAAAGGAATATGCAATATGCCTTAGAAAACACAAGGTTACAACTGATACTAAAGTATGGAATGATCCAAATCGGGTTTTCCCAAAATACTGAAAAACTTATGAAGAAGACTCTTACAACCAACAACAATAGGGTTTTGAGAAAGGATCGTGGTTTGAGGAGCTACAGGACAACAATATCATATTTTACTTCTATTTGAGTAGAAATATGAGCATGATCAATATCTGAATGTGAAAAAGACATATATGAATTGTATGGGCATTGAACCATATCACTAGTTGAGACAACAAAAAATGAAGAGGCTACTGGTTTACAAATGAGTGAATAGATAACTAGTATCATAAAGAAATTGGGAGCAGTATGGAAGGAAAATTAAGGTAGTTCTTGAGAAGCATTTGTATAATATTAGCACACTCTTGAAGGAAGCCAAAGGGAAAACAAAATTAAATGATATCTAGTGCATTATTGAAGTAGCATGATTAGAAGAGGATTATAGCTTAACTATCATGGAAGACTAAAACATGTCTCAAGTATTTGAGGCAACAGTACAACAACAGATGAGAGGACCAATTTAATTTTCTTTCTAAGGGGACAGAAGTTGAAATTAGTTTTTGTAGAATTAAAGGACTATGATAGAGCATTGATTTGACATATGTTGACAAAGGTCCAGCTCTTGAAAGGTATTGATATTATAAGATTAGTAGTCAAATGGAGAGAATTATTGATAGGGGGAGTTGCAAAATACAAGAAGGAAGTTGAATTTTCGATTGATGCCAAAGGGGCAGATATAAACAATAAAACAAGTCCAAGAAAAAAATCATGAAGATAGTGGGAGTCAACTCAAAGGAATCAAAATAAGAGAGTACACATTCACATGGGGAGCGAGATTGTTTCACTAGGTTGCCATCAATGACAAAGGGGGATATTGTTGGAAATTTGCTTGTCATTGATGTCAACCCTAGAAAAAAGGTGAAGTGTCATTGATTGATTGGTTTGAAGAGAAGCATTGTTAATGCTCCATGATGAGATGTATTAATGTCAACAAAGGTTTCAAGGAATGATGAAACAATAATGAACTAACATTCTTCCTAGATTACAAGTTTCATTAGAGAAGGAGCACATGGGAAGGGGCAGTATAACCTCAGGGGGAACAAATAAATATCCCTTATATCATTGATGTCAAAGAGGGTCAATTTGGATAATATTAGACATGGTGTTATGAAGGTAGCATTGTTGTAAAAAAGGGTTAATGACTAAATGGTATTTTCAATCCCATGCTCTCTTCCATTAGGTTGTGAATCAATATGGTCATAATAATTGTGAATATGGTATGGTATGTTGAGAGACATCCCACCATTCCAAAATTTTAACTTTGTGGATAGTATTTGATGTAATTTTTTTTTCTATCTAGGCCACCACTATCTTCTCTGGTGTCTTTATAGAAACCCTACAAGCATAGGAAAACATATCTACAAAGATTTCAGTGTATACACCAAAACAAAACTCAAAATATAAAGAGGAACGATTAGACTAGTGCCCAAATGTATTCCACCTACATCGATTAATGTCAAGTCAAATAACATATCTACCAAATTGTAAAACATAAACAAAAACCACCAACTTATCTCTTGAACAAAATCTAAGAAATTGTTTCTATGGATGCTAAAATTGTCCCATATAAATGCAAAGGGGAAAGATCCAAATATGGTGCTCAAATGAAATGAAATAAGGGTCTGGATTGAAATTCTCTATTAGACATATTGGTCCTCCAATAATACAATGAATACAATATGTCGACAGTACTAAATTTAGCGGAGGCCTGAATATTGGCAGAAGTTTAGAAAACTAGGAGGAAGTCCCAACCAAAAATCAATTTGAATGACGAAGATTAATCGATGATCATTGGATCAATATGGAAGCATGATTGAACGACCATAACGCATTTCACATTTTAAACTAGCATGAAGGTTAATTGACGGGGTCAGATCCAAAGCCTCGATTAAAATTCGCCTTTGTAATTTTCGAGTCCGATGTTGATTGGATTAGACGATCCAAAACTAATTTTCATTGTGTGATTGTTGACTAGAGTCAACACAAACAAAAACAAGAAATTAGATGCCAACCATCAACTCAATGGTTGATTAAAACACAATCGTTGATTATCTATAACTTAGATACTATAAGTTAGCACCATTTTTTGTTAACTTTGGTCATGGGGTCTGGTCACATGGTAGGAAGGTTTGTCATCATGAGGTTAGATATGGGCACGAAAAACTATCCCATAGTCATAGTGCGATATCATATGGAATTGAAGGCGTCGAGGAGACAATGCTAAAATCATTAGTGATCAATTATCATTGATTGGTTGTGAAGTAATAATTTAAGTGCCAATTGGGATAACCCATGGTCATAGGGCATGGTCACCTGGTAAAAATAAAAAGGTGACATCGAGCTATAGCATAGAACAGGATATGCATTTTTTTAAAGTCATAAATCACTACAATTGGTCCTATGGGAAAAGGGGCTACAAATTTAACACCTATACTCTAAATTAGGTATAGAAAATGCACCAAAGAGGGATTAAAATCTAGAATCCAAACCTGTGATAAACTAAGGATGTATTAGGAAGCCTTTATGAAGAGTTTATAAGATAAATGTTGAACAACTTACAAGGGATTTGAAGTTTATTTAGAATTGAAATAAACTATTAATGAAAAACATAAATGTCTCTGTTATTGTTATTTAAATGAAGAGGTGCAATGATTCATTATTAAGACACAATGGTTCAATGTCATACCTGTTGGAAGACTATATAAACAAGAAATGTTTGGTGAAATAAAAGTGTCTTTATGGTCTAATTCAGAAAGATATAAAACACAAATAGATCCCAAGGAAAAGCTTGAAAAATTCAAATGAAGTGAGGGTGGAAGGTAGCATCTAGGGACGATTGCAGTCCTCTACAGCTTGAAACCTAAACAACGGGGAGTTGTTGCTTCCTTTCAAGTTGGTTCTTAGAGAAACAAGGAGTTGTTGTTTCCTTCCAAGTGGGTGCTTGGAGAAACAAGGAGTTGTAGTTTCCTTCCAAGTGGGTTCTTGGAGAAATAGGAAGTTGTAGCTTCCATAAGTTGGTTCTTGAAAACAGGGGATTGGTGTCTCCTTGAGTTGGTGCTCAAAAGGGATTAGTGTCCCTCAAAAGTTGAAACCTGTAATTAATATATAAACATTGTATTTTAGTTAAAAAGAATAGTTGTTTTAAAGATAAAAATATGTTTCTTGTACTTCATAGTTGATCAATTGTTGTGTATTGATGAAAATAATGTTTTAAAATAATTGTTAAAAATAAAAATAAAAACAATATTAATTCACCCCCCCCCTCTCAGTATTAAACATTATTTCAATAGGATTGACATTGCTACATCCTGTATCCGGAATATTCTCCTAGAAAATTGGAAAGTATCATGGTTGGGTATCTAGGTGTCTTGGTAGAGGGGAATATGTCCATAGGATCACCAGTGGTTCACTCTCTAAATTCAGGTTGATGTTAGGCCTTGGAGTACAATAGGTTCCAATTCAATATTATATCAGTTTTTGGCCCAAAGGTATGGTTGGTTCCCATCTGGTATATTTCTATGAATCATAGTCTTATAAGTGAATGACATGAAAATCATCATTTGATTAAGCCAACTTCTATTTTTCTGCAACATTTTTTTACAAATTTCCTAAAAACATAGTTGTATTCATCATTCTAAATTCTCAAAATTATGTTTGACACCTCAAATCATTTCATATTTTAAGTAATGGGGCACATTGTGGACTCCCACGATGGTTATGTCAAGATCCTATTGCTATCATATTCTTGATTTATGCATTGTCTTTGCATTTTGCTCCATGGCTTGTCAAGGTCATAACACTCAATCTAGGCACTAGATGCTTGAAATTTTCGGTATTTGGATAACCAAGTTGAAAATAATATGGCTACAAAAAGTCATGCATATATAAAATCTGAATCTGAGAGATATATCTTGTTGACCAAATTCTTGCAACACATGGGCTTATTAAAATTACTAAAATACATAGTTGGGACAACTCTATTTTGAGAGAAAYTGAGTGCATGATTTTAAAACCTGTTTCTATCTAAAATATCCCTTGCAATAGAGTTTCTAACCCAACTTGAATTTCTCAATTTGGATATCAAACGAAAAAATATACGGTCAAAATACTTACTAATTGTCAAGTAGGAAAATCAAGAACATAGTTGGGATAGCCAGTTTTTGGGAGACCTAATGGATGAATTTTGAAAACCCATTTATATGGTGTATTATCCAATGAATAGAGTTTACAATGCAAGTGGAATCACTCAATTTTGATATCATGTGAGGAAGTTATGCTTGAAATACTAATTGCTTTTCTTAAATCTGCACTACTCAAACTATGTTTCCTAGTCTATTCATTAGAATATTTGACCCATCAGTTCTTCTTTTATTTTAAACCTGTTTCTAAAGGAGGTACCTACATGAATTGAATTTCATCTCCAATTTGAATCATTTCTATCCATCATAAAACAAAAAAGTTATGTCCAAAACCGTAACTATTAGTCCAGGCTACAAATTAAAAACAACTTTGACATGTAGGATATTCCTCATCCTATGTGGCATATAATTTTAAGGAACTTTCAAAACCTATTTCTACAGAGGATATTCCTATGAACCTTCTTTATTGTGTCTTTGGAATCACTTCAATCGTACATCATAAAAATAAGTTATCAAGAAAACATTGTTAGGTAGTTTAAGATGGTCATCACTCCTCAACGGGTCAAAAATGGATTTTTCTTTGTTTCTCATTCTTGTGTTAGAGATATTACACACTCACCTAGGTAATTATTTTCCTAAGGTTGATATTCCAATGTTGAGAACACTTCCTTAGATGATAATATTCTCTCTAGAGAATATTCCCCTACAAACTAGGGTGCTCCTCTTCAGTTCAGAGTCAAATACACTCAATTAGACTAGTGGAAGTCACATATGCATGTCAGCCTTGGTTTTATCATCGGCATTTTCATGTGTTTCTCTCACTTCCACATGTGTGACTCAATTAACGGATGATTGCATGGATAAATTAACTAGGACTATGTGGCAAATTACTTCAGTTTCTGTCAGTGAGTGTCTGTATCTCTCTAGTTCACTATGATGGAGAATTTACCTAGCCATGTAGAGTATATCATGTGTAATTAATCATTATCTCATTAGTGAATATAATTATATTGATTCTTCTATATCATATCTTATCTCCTCTCAATTTGCAAGATTTGCACAAATTATTGTAAGCTAGATTCTTTGTGCAGGTTTCACCACAAGTCTACATGGTATCAAAGCCCACAGGTTGCGAGGAGATAGGTGCACATGTATCTTATTTGCAGGTTTAGAAGGGAGATTTGGTTAGAAAATATGGATTATTCTTCGACAATACTTCTCACGCCTCATAACTACTTCGAGTGAAAACTAAAAATTATGCATCAACTCAGATGCAACAACTTGTACCAGATTACCATGGCTATAGAGTTTTGGCCAACCTATGCTATTGAAAAGAACATGTATATCAATTGCATGGATGAGGATTATGGCCTCCTTTGTGTGTCTATGTCCCATGAGATTATATTTTACATTGAAGCTTGTACCACACCAGATGAGATTTGGGAAAATTTGGAGGACCTCTTTGGAAAACAGGATGAAATGAGAGGCCATATGCTCAAGGTCAAGCTAAATTCCTTAGATCTGAGGAATTTTGACAACATCCAAGACTTCTTTACAAAGTTCAATTCCCTCCTCCTTCATTTAAATGGTTTTGGAATAGACAAATACACTTAACATAATCAGTTAATCCTTTCTATCTTAACAAAACTTGGTCTAGATTATGTTATTTTCATCTCATTATTTCATACAAATAGATTCACTTTAAGAGTGGACTGGAAAATTCCTACATTGGATCAATTTATTGAATCCCTCATGCATGAGCAAGATAATATCATCAAAATGGGGATAGTCAAGAGACCCAATGCACATGCACTTGCTATGCATGAAAGTATCAACATTTCCAATTCAAATTCCAAGCAAAAAGGCAAGGGAAAGGTGCACGTAGAACCAAAGAAGGAAGGGTACTCCAAACCCTTCGATGATTCCTTAGGCTCCAAAGGTGGAAAAGGAAATAAAGGGGAGACCAAATGTGGTTTCTACAACTGTGGTTATCATCCCAAGTCTGCATGCATGGAGAAGAAAATTGATTAGATGGCATGGATTCTTCAGAAGAACAACCTCAGGGATCACATTCCTGAAGGTGTCAAAAATAAGTTGGAAGATCAATCCAAACGAGGTTGCTCTCATGAACTTAATTCCAACAACTCTTCTATTGATACATGGATCTTAGATTCAAGTGAATTCCACCATATGGAAACAACATAGAATTTTTTATCTTCTATTTATGCATGCATGGTTCCTCCCATCCTCATGAGAGATGATACCCTAGTTGAGGTCATTTTCTAAGAAAGAGTAGAACTTTCACACAAGAATTTTCAGAATGTATTGCATGTTCTAAAACTCTACCTCAATCTACTCTCCATTTATCAGATAACCCCTTCTGGTATGGGAAAAGGGCTGGTGTTCACACTTGATTCTACAACCATATATGATATTCATGATAAATCCATATTTTTGTTGGTGAGGTAAACCACCAATATCATTTGTATACTTTCAGTAAATTCATTGCTAAATCTGATTCTTCTTTACTAATGACGCACGTTGATGATAGTAGTATATTATGGCATGAGAGATTCATCCATATGAACTTCAAATACATGTAGAAACTATGAAAACATGATATGGGCATGGGCTTGCCCAACATACACTTTTCAAAAGGAGTTTGTCAAGGATGCATTCTCAGAAAACATTATCAAGAGAAGTTTTAGAAAGGGAAGGCTTGGAGGGCCTCCTCTCTTTTGGATCTCATCCACAATGATTTGATGGGACCCTTTCCTCATCCATACATCATTAAAGAAAGGTACATTCTTACATTTATTGATGATTTCTCATGATACACTTGGGATTTTTTTCTCAAGAAGAAGTCTGAGGTTTTTGAGCATCTCAAAGACTTCAAAGTACATGTAAAGACTCAATCTGGGAGAAATATCAAAATCCTTCACACAGAAAATGGGGGGGAATATGTGAACCGATGTGTCCATCATCTTTGTTTAGAGGCAGGTATACAACTGTAGTACATAGTACCTTACACTCTACAGTATAACTAAGTAGCTGAGAGGAAGAATAGATCCCTCAAGGATATGGCCACATGCATGTTGCATGCAAGATCTCTACCACCCAAGCTTTTGGCCAAGGCACTTGACTGTGCCAACCACATTCAAAACAAATATTCTCACATATCTGTTAAGGACTAGACCCCCTTTGAGGCATGGAGTGACAACAAATAGGAAGTCACCCACTTATGAATATTTGGATCATGTTCATGGGCCCATGTACCGTATGAAAAGGGGAAAGCATTAGATCCATAGAGTATCACATGCATATTAGTGGGATATGCATATGGCATGAATGGTTACAGGTTGTTTGATCCCTCTACTAATAGACTCATCATTAAGAACAATTTTTCAGTTTGAGGAAACTCCCTTACATTCACCATCAGAGCCACATGAAGATACCTCTATACCACTTCCTGAACTAGACATCAATGATGATGACTCCAACCACTCAGATCATGGTTTAGATATGATATTAGAATATGATTAAGAAGATGATCAACATGTCGATGATCAACATGAAAATGTTGATCCACCATAGATTTCTAAGAGGGAATAGAACACCCTATAGGCAATAGGAGACCTTGTGGGGGATCCATTATATCATAGGAGGACGAGGTCTTAGTTTGAGGATCCTCCTCATGAACTCATAGCTACCAAACTAGTGATTCCCATGCATTACTATATGGTTCTAGCTTCATACCCATAGACCTATGTAGAGGATATAGGGAATCTGTTCTGGGAATTCGCCATGTAGGAGGAGTATAACTCTCTCCTCAAGAACCATACATGGGATTTAGTTCCTCTTCCTTTAGACACGAATCTTGGTAGATGCAGATAGGTCTATAGGACCAAGAAGGAAGCATATGGACATGTGAGTAGGTATAAGGCAATATGGGTTGCCAAAGGCTTTCAACATATCCATGGGATAGACTATGATGAGACCTTTTCTCATGTAGCAAAGATGGACTTTGTTATCACATAAAGTTGTTCAGGTTCGCAGGTGATAGCCATGAGCGCAAACAGGTAGGAAAATGTAGTTATAGGAGAAGAAATCCCTTGAACATTTTAATTTGGGGTCATCTCTAAACACAGTTGGAAGGTTCCCACAATTAGCAGGAGCATAAAATTTTGGCGGAGGAGCTAGAATAGTGAGCACGCCAAGATATCGGGTCCCATTCAGATCAGTGGCCTCAGATCATCTCAGAGCCACAACAAGCTCAAGCATTAAAATACGAAGGGTGGGATGAAATCCGAACCATGGTTTTTCAGGGTGGCTATGTGGCGAGAGGCAGTGTGTTTCAGGACCGAAACCGATGTGGGTCCATACCACTTTCGACAGCCCCAAATCACGTGCTCTTATAGAGCTCCATATCAAACAGCAGCACATGGATTCCCCTTAATAGTAAATAACATCCCAATCCCAAGGAGGGTGTTGGAACACATACAATTATGAACTTTTGAATCCCTATACTTTTCACCTCATGAAAATATGATTCTACCCGAAGAAAACGAAAAATTGGTAAATGACATTTTAATTTTAAATCAAATTCCTTTGCTGGTTGGTAAATAATAAGGCATGCATGATATCTTTCGTTGATGATTTTTCCACTTTTGATTGATCGATCCTAATACCTCCATATTTTTGGAGCCACCTAAATTTTAAGCAGGTAAATATATAACAGTCATTTCGGAGCTCCGCACTTCGGATGTTGCAATAAGGCTTAACAATAAAACCCCAGAGCTTTGAAACCCAAAAGTGTCTGCTTGTTTATTTTCCTAAACATTTTAAAGGCACAAGTCATAGGATACATGTACATTCCGAGTCTTTATCGAGTTGACACGTGACACCTCCCTTTCCTTGACATGTCAGAAGGACCTAGTCTATGACACGTCACTACAGGAGATGATCCTTCGGGATTTTAACAAAGGATGAACTCACGAATCACTGAAATGTCAAAATGTAGAAATATTAAACGTTAAATAACTAAGTTAAACATGATCAAAATATAATAAACGACTTCGTATTTCGGGTTTTAGATGTTTCCCCTACATGATATTCTAAAATTTCCAAAGCCCGAACTCCCAAAATACTTCAAGTTAACTGCAGTTTATTAGGACTTAAAATAAATTACCAGATAATTAATTTCTTCATTTTTTGGGTTTTGTGGAATCCCTCTCGAGATACATTGAAAGTCCCCAAAGTCCGAACTCCCAAAACACTTGAAGTTAACGCACCATATTAAACATGATTAATTAAAGTTTTGCCAAGTGATTTTCCAAAGATTAATCTTTTGGTGGATTCGGGATTCGGGAGGTTCCCACTTTGTCACATCAAAAACTCCTGAACATGACCGTCGAAGAGTTGATGGAATTTATGACTAGTTAAGGATAACGATTCAAATGAAGATTGTGGATCGCCACATAGACTTTCCCATCAAACGTTAATAATTTTTTCGTCGGTTAAGTTATACGAAAAGCGATGACTTTGTTTTGATTAAAAGCACTTCGATTTCAAATTCATTTTCACTTTTTGAAATTAGCAAGATTTATCTATTTGAAGATTTCAGGAATTTTCTCTGCAGTAGGTAATTTCACTCTATCTCCTTAGAATTTATGGTGCCACGAAAAATGACGAGAATTCATGATGTGGCGGGCGAGGATTCAAACCCAAACATGGACTTCCTTTCAGACACAACACCATGAACCACAAACACTATTAAATGTTGGACGTAGGTGTTTGATATTTTAGAGTGTGAAATCATCAACTATCCTGAGGACTCTGCCCAAGAAGAAGGTGACACTTATATAGCTAAACTCAGACATATAGCATAGTCAAAGCTACACAAAATAGCGGCACAGCTGAGGCTCGTGCCTTATAATGACATGATAAGCTGGGCCTTGGAGCATGTTGATGTCTAGACCAACAACATTGTCAACCATAAGAAGGTTGTTTTTGGCTCTTTCCGACTAGAACATATGCAAGTAATGTATAAAATATCTCCTAATCCTAGATATACATTCAATGTTGCAATCATTTTGGAGTTCGAGCAAAAGGAGTGTGTCTAGTACGACAGGAACTGTCTCGATATAATCAGTTTTGGTGGGGGCACCTTGAGATATTTTGTTAGCACTAGAAGTCACCTTCAGATTGGGTTGAAGGTAAGCCCAGTACCCATCAGTTTGTATGTCAAATGGGCGCAGACTCGAGAAAATATCATTTTAACTCAGAAAACTGGACAAGCATGCACAAGTAGTTGAGTTCTTGATTCAACTTTAGCCAGTAAGTTGTATTAAAGGTGAGTAGGATGAAGAAATAGTGAGGAGAATTTAGAGGTATTCTATGGACATCAGATCTTCCAGCAGCCTGAGTAAAAACTTAGAAAATCAATATTCTCTTGGATTTAGAGTTCTAGGCAACTACAGAACATTAGAACATGATTGTATTCAAACATACATTACAATGTAGCTATAACAATACAAATGAATCCTTGAATCGTGGAAATTCAATATTAGAGGCAAATAAGATGGAAATAGAAGTTGAATTTCATTAAACAAGAAGTCTCAAATCAAGTTACATAACCAAAGAACCAAAGCTTCATCAAAACTTTACAATATGGGAGCCTAGCTCAACCATCGACACTAAAAAAAAAATCAAAAATTCCCTCATATACTTAGAGATCTGAATGTAGCCAGAAAATCCATCAATCATGGACATCCTAGATGCACCTGTCACCCTCTGCAATATGTGCTCCATCTTTGGCAAGGGGAAATTATCCTTTTTTGAGCTTCTGTTCTTCCAGAAATCGACACAAAGTATGATTTCTCCATTCTTATTTCTCACTGGGACCAGTGATGCAGACCCCCGACCCTTAGGCCGAGATCTGCTACACAGGATCGTTCAAAAACTTCCCCGAGCCAAAGCGGCTCTTCCGGATCCCTATTGGAACCTCAAATTCTCAATCCACAGGTCCTGCTGAAACCCCAGCTGTGCAAACATACACCAAGCATGAGCTTCACCTTTTCATGACCTCTAAATATGACTGCAACCTTTTGCCGAAAAGGATTTTCGGGTTTCCTGAGTTCGTGAACCCAGATGTCGAGTTCCTTGTCCTCTCGATCCTTCGAATGCCGAAATGCCAAAATGGGGAATTTCCAGCCTATGCGACCACCTACCCCGAGACCACACACCTCTTTCAGAACTTCGGGGTTTCCAATGCCAAAATGCCCATGCCATAATTTTTGAATCCATCCCAACATGTCCTCCACATGACAGACGACCCTAATGGATTCATAAATTTTGGCATGGGATTCAAATCTCAAATTCGCTTTGAGAGTTGAAAATGAGATCTGAAAAAAATCAAAAATTCCCTCATATACTCAGAGATCTGAATGTAGCTTGAAAATCCATCAATCATGGACATCCTAGATGCACCTGTCACTCTTTGCAATGTGTGCTCCATCTTTGGCAAGGGGTAATTATCCTTTTTTGAGCTTCTATTCAGGTTCTGGAAATTGCCACAAAGCATGATTTCTCCATTCTTATTTCTCACTGGGACCATTGATGCAAACCCCTGACCCTTAGGTCGATATCTGCTACACAGGATCGTTCAAAAACTTCCCCGAGCCAAAGCGGCTCTTCCAGATCCCTATTGGAACCTCAAATTTTTTATCCACAGGTCCTGCTAAAACCCCACCTATGTGAACATACACCAGGAATGAGCTTCACCTTCTCACGGCCTCTACATATGACCACGACCTTTTACCAAAAAGGATTTTTGGGCTTTGCGAGTTTGTGAACCCAGATGTCGAGTTCATTGTCCTCTCGATCCTTCGAATGCCGAAATGGTGAATTTTCGGCCTATGCGACCACCTACCCCAGGACCACACACCTCTTTCAGAACTTCGGGGTTTCCAACGCCAAAATGCCCATGTTCCTTGCCTTCAGGATTCCTGAAATCCTAAACCCCGAATCTCTGAAATTCCACTCCCTGGCTTTCTCCTCCAAGGATTTCCTTTCCCCATCTTTTCGTGTTTCGCTATTTCGGAGTTTCAATTGCCGAAGTGCTCGGCTCTCTATAGCGAAATCCCCAAATTGTCGAATTTCGAAATCCCGACACCTAGTATGCCGAAATTTCGGCCTTCTATCACATTCTCAACACCTTCGAGATTTCATGATTCATGATCCCGTGATGCAAGGTTCTCTTGGTCCCTGCTCCTTGGACTTCCCGGTATCTGAAATACCAATGTCCCCTTGCTTCAGTGTTTTGGGGTTTCGCTTTTCGGGACTTCGCGACCCCCGTTACAAACCCTCTACTCCTTCGAGCTTCTGGTACCCAAAGTACCGAAATAGTCCTATTGAGGATTCTCCCTGATGCCTTGATCACTTACACATGTCCTCCTGCTTGGATGGTCCCAATTCTTTCAATCTTCAGGACTCCGTGACCCCAACGACACTATTCTCTGGCCTTTTGAACACCCGATGTCCGATTACCTGGTAGTTCCCCAATCTTCGCCACATGTCCTCCACAGACGGACGTCCCTGATCATTTCGGGACTTCACAAGTCACGAAGCCGAAAAACTCCTACGTTCACCTCTTTGATGTCCTAATCCCCGAAATTTGAGGATCTCACAACACATGTCCCTTGAGATGGACACTCCTGTTTCCTTTAGGATTTTGTGACCCATGACATTTAGTCTCCCAGTCTGCTGTCTTCGGAACCTTCGAAATTCTGAAACCCAAAATCCCAATACGTCTACCGATTCGAGACTTTTCCACGTCCTTTCCTCTGCTTGCAAGGATTTAAACCTCGTGCTCCTTCCAATAGATTTGATGGCTATCAGTTGTCTGAGCTAGATCTGACAACCCAGATCTTCTTCTCATGTGCGCTCCTCCTGTTGCTAACTGGACGTGAAAATTCAATGGTCCAGATCTTATCTTCGTCTGATCCGACGACAGTTGTGCTTCCCTCCTTGTGAAAGCTCTATTTCTTCCTGAACCTTGGAAGAATTCAAATCATCAAAGACCTCAGCCTTTGCTCCTGCTATTACGAAGCTTGTGACTTTGGATTTTTTCGGCATTCTTGAACCCGCTGAACTTCCTGATCTTCCTTGGACTCAAACCCTCCAAAGGGTCTCCTTTCGACCTCTGCAACCTCTCGGCTATGGCCTGTGCATGAAAGCACTCTCCCTCCTG
>JASDQU010372607.1:0-11128 GCA_032191745.1 Picea mariana
ACCCAAAAATGGTCCATCATTCTCTAGAATTCTCCCTCTAGGGTTGTTCCAGTTCTTATCTCTCCTATTTTGCTCTCTACTTGTTGTTCATGAAAAAACATTAACTGTATAAAACTATTGTAATTTCCCACACAAATTTTCTCTCCTTTAGCTTGGTTTCTTGACCCACACACATCCTCATCCTCATTGTACTCAACCCCCATGCTCGTAATAACTATGGGATGTGACTTCTCAAACCCACCCTCTTACATGCATTCAATGATTTGCTTTAGGGACACTCAATCAGAAAATAGATTTTAATATATGGTCATAGTAAAATTCAGGAATTTGTGTGGAATTAATAGACATGGGTATTTCTCCCTTGAACCCCTCTTAGACATTCTCCTAGAACCTCCACTCTCTTGTGGATAAATTCATTCCCCATGTTTTTCCATATCCCCTTAGCAGCTAGCATCACATTTTATTATTAAAATTCAACAATACATTTCACATATTCATCATTTTGGTTGTAGACACACATTATATATCTATATTAAACATTAATTAAACTGGGGATTATAGAGGGGATGTTACAATACTAGAATTGATTGGTTGAAAGTTACTTGGTCCATGAACTAAAGTAAGACATAGGAGGTCTATAGTGTCCATAAATTTCACCATAGGTTGGTTTATTTGTAGCATAACTTGGTAGGTGGAACTATTAATTTGTAGTATATTGAATTACATGAACTAATTAAATTTGTTAATTATATTCTTTGGAGAACCAAATTTTTTATCAACACATTAACATATAATTAACAATTGAGTTAATGATATGTGTATTTATTTTCATTCCATTGTTATATGAATTTGCAAGCATCTTTAGATGAAAACATTGCAAATGAATAAGGTTTACTCTCAAGTACTTATTTTTAATAATCTAAAATCCCTGGAGAAATTCATGTAAATTATAAATTTCATGTATAATCATTATCAGAACTTGGCCAAGTGATCTTTGCAAATTGAAATTTTAGATCAATGTGGTTGCTTTTTTTTTTAATCTTGAAATTGATTCAACACATTAGAATACCCGTATTACAACTTGACTTTGTAAATTTCATATATGATATATACAATTGTATGTATATAAACCTAATTCCAACTAGACTTTAGCCTAAAAATGTCAAGTTCACCTCCATTGAAAGGGATATTTCATCATGCATTTCAATTACTCCATTTTGATGTGTTGGAGAAAACCTCCTTTCATTTTCATCATGCATTTCAATTACTCCATTTTGATGCATTGGCACAAACCTCCTTTCACTTTCTTTAGATATATAAATGCATTGACACCAACTTTTATTCTTTCATTTTTTTCATATATATGTAACAATTAAATGTAATTTTATGTTTCAGAATGAAAAATCAAATACAAGAACCTATGAGAAAATGCATTTTATTGAGAAATCTCATGATTTTATATTATTTTAAATAAATAAAGAAGTATCGCTTTACAATCCAAAATATCAACAAAATCAACCAGAATCATGAAAAAGAATGTAAAAGAACAAAACATTTCAAAATAAAATATTTAAGGATAAATTACACCCAAAAGAACCCCAAACATTAAAAATAAAAAAAAGACAAAACATTCCAAAATAAAATGTTTTAGAGATAAACTAGTTGTTTCTAATTTGGGTGATATGTTCACCAAAACATCTCATATAATGATGATATAATATATCATTTTTTTTAATATAATATAACTATTTTATAAGGTATATATATTATTATTTTTTTGAATTCAAAAAATAAAATATGTATTTTTGATGGTTAAATATGCTGTAATAAAAATAGTGAGGTGAAAAATATTAAATAAAACATAAATAACTACATGCATTCATATGTGTTTTACAACATTTAAAAAATTTAAACCAACTTAGATCATGTTGTAAATAATGCTTTTATTAAGGATGCTTGTTATGTTTGGAATTGGTTTGGGTTTGTTGGAGATTGTTGAGATATTCTTTCAACCTCCATTTCCATGTTTGGAATTAGTTGGATGTGAATGAAACTATATATATATGTGCAATATTGTGTGTAACTGCGAGTAATATAAAAATAATATTTGTGTATATTTCAGCTCTTCTATTTTCTATTATGGTATAAGAGCATGTTCTAGATTAAATCCCTCATAGTATGGCCAGGATGATGTGAGAGTTGTGACAAACAATTTCATGTGAATATGTAGGAGAGTATTAGTTTAGTGAGTAAGTTATTTGTCATGTGAGTTTATTGTGTCAATGATTTTTCTCTTGTGTATTTGTACCGGTGTGATTTTTCTCTTATGTATTTGTATTGGTGTATGTTAGGGAGTTTCCTATACATAATTGTTGCTAGAACCAGTCACCATTTGAAGATGAAACACAATTTGAATATCCTTGTGGTATGCTTGTAAATAGATCATGTGATATATGTTATATGCATTCAATGCAATAGACAACCACTGGTTCACTAAGCAAGTATTCATTTTGTGTTTATCTAAAGTACGTGGTCCATGCTGGAATCATCGTTGAACGCAAAGCTATATTAATCAAATTAGGATTTTCTCCTCTAACAACCATCACCGAGCGGGATTGCAAGTTGTGCAATCTATTTGAATTCCAATAGTTTCTTGTGAGACTACCCCTGGTGAAGTGTGGTGTGCATACGTGAAGTCACCAAGAATGAGAGCCAGTGTGTGGAATTGTTTTTATTTATTGTTCAAATCCATTGAATCAATCATTGTTGGAAAGAGTTTTCTGAAGAAGGAACCATCATCTTCAGATATTCCAGAAAAGAACATGATAGCAATCTCCATTTATTTGAAAAAGGCATCACTTCATTGAAATATGAGTTATGCGTTGATTTTCCATTACCAGATATGAAACCATGAGATAAGACAAGATTAAATTGTTGGCCAGAATCTCTCTCAAGGATGCTGCGTGGTAGAGAGGAGTCATAGATAGTTGGCATTTGATTGACAAGAAAGAGAGCCCTGCTGATGAGGTAAAAATACATCAACAGTGTGCTCATATTTGAGAATGTTCTATTAGTAGCAACCATATCTTTTCATGTGGCATAAAAAATTGAGAAGTAGTCACCTAGATGTATGAGGTATTCTGTGGAATTTTAAAGTAGTAAAAAAATTTTAATTATATGTATGTAAAATTTTATAATGAAAAACCAATGAATTAAATAGAGCAACATATGGTAGGCTAGTAGTTCTTCACGTAATTTGGTGCCATGTAGGAACATGTTCATGAGTATGTTTATAGATATGTTAAATGCCATGTAACAACATCTTCATCAGTATGTTTACAAATATGTTAAAAGCTAGATATTCTTGTTGTACATTGGTGCTTCAAGATCATCAGTTACACATTGTCCGTGTATATTTGTAATTTTGTTTGTGAATAAGGTTAGGTGTATGATTGACTACTGAAAATATCCAGTAGTCAGATCACTTTCCTATATAACTATCAAAATTTCCTCTTTGGGGGGATTTCACAGATGGTAGTGTATCCATAGGATAACTCAGTATCGAGATTGTCCATCTAGAGGTCAATAAGTATCAATTTTACAAATACTTCAATGATGGTCATAAGCATTTTTACTTTAAATGGATTAAGTGGGAACTTGGAAGATGTGGTGGAGAAAGAGAATAGTCCGTGAGATTGCAGACAAAGAAAGACAATAATTAATATTGTAATTTTCTATTGAGTATTGCAAATTTTTGTCATGTAAGCATTAAGGAGGGTTGTTGGAGATAATGATTCCATTAATATTGTGTGCTATGTTTGGAATTGGTTTGGGTTTGTTGGTGTACCCAGGTGAAACAAACTTAAGGTGTACGCAACCTTTTCCAAGTAAAAAAAAGGGACTCAAATTATTTTAATAAAATATGCATTTTTATTTCTATACTATTACCCAAGGCCAATTTTGGATACACCAAAGCATATGGAAATGGACTATCGTAGGCCTTCATCCAAGTCTAAACATTACATCCTTGAATCTGTATTATAAAGGCCAGATACGACATTACACCATTATTACACAAAAATGTTGTCAAACATCAAATCTCTATCATATAGAAATTAGAAACTGTTGCCATACAACTGTACCATCGTTGGCTGGTGATTCACGTTTCTCAAAAAGAAGACAGACATAGATAAAATAAAACTTCAGGGCCAATTTCTCCATCATAAATAGTTTAAATTGCAATGGAAATCGTTGTCCAGGTGGATAGAGTCGTAAGCCCAAATTCACCCCCCAAAACAGGTTAAATTGTAATTGAAAATCATTGGCCAAGTGTATAAATCGTAGGGAAAATTTTTCCTTCAAAAACAGGTTAAATTGCAATAAAAAATCATTGGCCAAGTGTATAAAATCATAGGCCCAAATCATCTTCACTTAAATACTTGCAGAAAATTTATGCACAGTGAAAAAACTGGGTTTTGTAGCATTCCAGAGATGGGTGAAAGAGCCACAACAAGAACGAATTCAAAACTGGGATAAGAAAATGAAGGCAGTACTTATGCAATGGTAAAAAGAACAAGAAAACTACAATCTGACTGTCAACTACAACTTACCAATGGGAAAGCATTAAAACTATGGTTAGACATAGGTGTCAACCACCAACACATCGCGATGATAGTCAAAAGGGACTGTCAGACAAGAGGAAATAATGCCGACTCAAATCATAATCAACCATTAAAGTGCAGAGGTATATATAAAAAAAAACATGCAGAGAAAAATTCCATCAAACAAACATAGAGTTAATTTTGTGAGGAGGGATCACAAGGCAGATTTGAGTTTCCAACAATAAGTAAAAACACAAAAATAAATCCATCCATTATTATATAAAAAAGCAGAGATAAATTTTCAGCAACATTTAAAAAAAACACAGAGTTAATTCATAGATAAACGCAGCCCAGAAGTAAGGAAAAATGCACAAAAAAATTCCAGGAGAAGCATTAGAACTCATCCTTGAATGATTACCAGGGAGGGTATTAAATGCAGGGATCAACGCAAGGGTCATAAGAAGTTCATTGTGGGAAGAAAAACCACCACAATGCAAGACAATTACTCAAACAAGAACAATCAACGAGGTTAGACGGCTGGGAAAAAACATCCTTCGCTCATCATCCACGCACAGAAAAGTGGGACGTTTTGATCCATAGGTCTATTAACACCGAAGTGACAGTTGTAGATCTAGCTCCTAGCTGACCAGTCAGGTGTGGAATGATGAGGTAGGGACGAAGGCAAAGAAATAAAAAACCAAAAATCATCACAAATCAATAAAACCATAGGTAAGTCACTACAATCAGGGATCGAAAGCCAAGGTGATCAATCAATAGTGAGCTTAAGTCTCTGGGGGAGATTCAATGATCAATAAAATGCTAGGTCAATCATTTTCTTCAACCATTTAAATACAAAACTAAAAGTGTAAAGTATACTAATAATCTATAATGCAGAAACAAAGGAAGTGTATCATAGCCCAAGTCATCTGCTTTGAGTTATTATCCCGTGCACCGTGCAACTCCCTCTTGCCGACCAATAAGACTTCACCGGTGCCTACTAGAAAACGCTAGGGGTACTCTTCTTCCCCCTTAGCCCCCCAAGCCACAAAGGGGCCACACACACACTAACCAGAGAATCAACTAGCTCCCATCTCACCTCACAAGGCTAAGCTACCACTCCTCATCGAGCTGGGTATCCCAACTCCCACAAGCTAAGTCATTCAATTCTAAAATTATACAGCGTAACGTTACACATGGTCGAAGAGATCCATCATCCTCTTCCTCCCTCCTTTATATAGATTTTATAAGTCAATTACTTTCCCAAAATGCCTTTTAATTTATTGTTCAATAATTTAATTCATAATAATCCTCCCCATACATGTCTCACCCATCCCCTTCATTGCTCCATAAATTAGTTTCTTTAATTAATTAACTACCCCTATTTCCCTCACCCACCTAAAATCATTCCTAGAATCGCTCCTAGGTGTCCCCATATTCCTTTACAAGTTTTAATGACTTTCTCCCTTACTAATTTACTAGTTGAGTTTAATTTAGAAAGTTCTTAAATGCTAGATAGCTTACTACGATAGACTTTCTTCTTTTTCCTTGTGTTTCTCGTTTATTTTTATGTTTCCTGCTTTTTCCTAGTTTTCCTAATTCTTTTATATTTCCCTCTTTCCATTTCTATTTAAAACTCAATTTGGCAGGTGTAGAAATTAACTTTTTCCCTTTTTCCTTTTTAATTAATAAATTTTAATTAGCACATGCGACAAAACAATTATTTCCCCCTTTTTAAAATTTTATCCTCCAAAATATTTTTATAAATTAAAAGAATCACTTACCCCCTTCTCGACACGTCATTAATTATGATTATCATTTTTATTTATTTATTTTTATTTTTATTTTTACATACATATTTTTCTTTTACTGCAAGTTTCACCTAGACCTAGATTTTACTTTTTGAGGTTGGGCGACATTTTATTAGGGAAATTGTTTTAATTTTTTCTTATCACGTTATTCTTCCTAAGGCCATATAGTTTTATTCATTTATTAATTAACATCGCGACGTGCCCTTTAGGATGCACTAGGTGCTCCAAGGGTGCCACTCGCCTCTTTTTGTTTCTCCTGCATGACATTCCCTTCAGGACACACTACGTGCTCCAAGGGTGACATTCGCCCCTTCACTTACTTGGTAGACATCAAAACCCCTGGAGTAAATATTCTAACAGGTGATCTCGTGGGAGACTAAGGACCTCTAAGGAATGAGTCCCCTACCTTATTCCATTCCCTTTAGAATCATCGTGAGCGACTGTCGTAGTCGGCCCTCACAAAATCATGGGTCTTCTCGAACTACGTAGTCATTAACCTATAGTTAGAGACATGGAAGGAGTGCTAGTAGGCTGTGCTAGGGCTGCTGTCGATACCTCTCCCTCAACGTCCTTGGTAGTCGTGCATGACCCTTCTACTTCACATGTGAGTCTCATGGGCAAGCTATCGTCAGCCTGCATCATCAATGAATCATGTCAGAAATATATCATAATCATATCATCTAATCATATGCACAGATGTCATATATAAAACAATCAAACCCCAATACTCCCCTCCCTTACTTGATCCGGAGTCCAAGGGATCCATCGATGCCTCTACATCCTCGAGGTCCAAAATCCTTCACAGTCAAAAAAACCGAGTCAATAGAACCTGTCAATGTTATGTAGCAAAATAACATGTCATAAATTCATAACTCATCATTATCATAATCAAATGCCCAAATGTATAATAATTCGGAGTACTTGCCAGCAGGTTTCCTCAAAGAATAATTTTTCTCAGTGTGCACAAGAGCGGGATGTTACATACACCCCCTCTTTGTCTAAACTTTGTCCCGAAGTTTCACAGCATATAAGTGTCAAAACAATGTGTATCATAGTATCATAAGTATATCTATCAAACAAAAATGGAAACTGCTAGCACATATCACATGCGTCCTCCCAGGTCACCGAGTGCGGACTATAATTGTCTGATTGGAAATTGACCTGATCTACTATTCCACACCGTAGCTATCGAACACGATCATCCAGGATGTAGATCGGCTTAGCCGTGAGCACCCCCTCATCTGATACCTACAAGGAACTCATGTGAATAATGTGTGTAGGATCACAAATATAATGTCTCAAAATAGATATGTGAAACACATCATGTATACGCGTCAAGGAATCAAGAAAGGCTAGTTGATAGGCCACGGGCCCCTTCCTCTCCACAATCTCGAAATGTCCCACGAACCTAAGAGAGATTTTAGCTCCATTTCCAAACTTGATCGAACTCTTATGCAGTTTAACCCGCAAGAAGACTCGATCACCAACCTTGTAACTACCATCGACACAGTGCGCATCAACATAACTCTTCTGCCGATCATCTGCTTATTTAATCCTTTGTCTTATTGTTTTCATTTTCTCTTCCATTTCTTGGATCTCTTTTGGTCCCACCAGGACCCTATCCTCAATCCTATCCCAACTCAAAGGCGTCTGACACGGTTTCCCATAAAGAAACTCGAAAGGCACCATCTTAATGGTGATTTGGTAACTATTGTTATAAGTGAATTCCACTAGTGGAAAGAATTCTTCCCAATGATTTTGTTGGTCCATAACATACATGCGCAACATGTCCTCCAAGGTTTGTTTCATTCATTCAGTCTTCCCGTCAGTATCCAGGTGATACGCAGTACTGAAGTTAAGTTGGGTTCCCAAGGCCTCTTGGAAACTAGTCCAAAATTGTTCAGTAAACACCGATCCCCGATCAGATATAATCCTCTTAGGTACACCATGCAGCCTAACAATATCACTAATGAAAACTCTAGCTATGTCAGGTGCTTGGTACATTGTATGCACAGGAATAAAATGAGCACTCTTCGTGAGAGTGTCTACTACTACAAAAATCAAGTCTTGTCTCCTTATCGTCAGTGGAAACCCAACAATAAAATCCATAAAAATAACCTCCCATTTTGAATCTAGAATAGCGTGTGGTTGTAGTAAACCTGTTGGATGTCTATGTTAGCCTTTACATGCTGACATTCTAGACATCCGACCACATAGTTGACTATGTCTCCCTTCATTCCTTTCCAGAAGAATAAGGGTTTAAGGTCCACCCTCATCTTTGTGACTCTGAGGTGAGCCATGTATACTTCTCTATGAGCCTCGTTTAGGATCAGGCTCCTCAACTCATCATTCAGTGGTACGTAAATACAATTTTTAAACCTCAATAATCCATCGTCGTAAAATGTAAATCCTCCAAATCTTGGTACCATCATTATGTTTTGTTCGATAAAATACTCGACCTCTTTGTACAAGTCATCATCACGCTTTAAAGTTGGAATATTTTCATGTAGATTCACCTGAAGAGGCAACACCAAAAATAGGCATGGTCTCTGACTCAATGCATCTTCCACTCCGTTCAATGTTCCTTTTATGTAAGTAATCTCGAAGTCGTACTTGCTAAGCAATTCCGACCAACATCGTTTTCACGTGTTCAGGTCACTTTACGTAAAGATGTGTTGTAGTCCACATTGGTCCATCTTTAGTTCAAATTTTCATCCATCAAGGTAGTGTCTACAAACCTTCAAGGCATATACGATGGGTAACAACTCCAAATCATGCATTGTGTAGTTCTCCTCATGCCTTCTCATTTTCCTTGAGATGTAAGCGATCACTCATCTGTCTTGCATCAATACTCTGCCTAAGCCTTTCTTAGATGCATCAGTGCATACCAAGAAGTCTGTGCCCATGTCAGGGACCTTTAGTATCTATGTTGTTGTCAACAGCTTCTTGAGCCTCCCAAATTCTTCCACGCATTTCTTAGTCCAAACAAACTTTTTGTTCTTCTTCTACAATTCCATGATCAGGTTTTCTATCTTCTAAAATCCCTCGACGAACCATTGATAGTATCCTATTAAACCGATGAAGCTACACACTTCCGGGACATTCATCGGAATAGGCCATTCCATAATATCCTCGACCTTTTCTGGATCCACGGTGATACCTTTGTAAGATATGACATGGCCTAAGTAGTGAATCCTCGATTGATAAAACGAGCATTTGGAAAACTTCCCATATAATTTGTGCTCTCGTGGACACTTTAGTACGAAGCATAATTACTCGTCATGCTCCTCCATCATTTGAGAGTAAATCAAAATAGCGTTAGTGAATACCTAGAAAAACTTGTCCAAGTACTCGCGGAATGCCCCATTCATCAAACTCATAAATACCACTGGGGCATTTGTCAGTCCAAATGGTAAAATAGTAAACTGTAATGACCAAACCTTGTATTAAAGGCTATCTTAGTGATGTCATCCTCCTTAATTCGTAACTGGTGATATCCTGATAGAAAACTGATCTTTGAGAACACCGTCGCACCCTTCATATGATCAAATAGATCATCAATCCTTGGCAACATATATTGATTCTTGATCGTTTCCTTGTTCAATTGATGATAGTCAATGCAGAGCCTCCACAACCCATCATTCTTTCGTATAAAAATAATAGGCGCACCCCATGGTGACACACTTGGACGTATAATTCCCAGGTCCAACAATTCCTTCAATTACATTTTCAACTCATGTAACTCTGGGGTCGATATCCGATAAGGCGTTCTAGCTATCGGTTCAGTCCCCATTTTTAAGTCTATAGTAAATTCCAATTCCCTCTCCGACGACATCCTAGGAAACTCCTTTGGAAAGACGTCTCCAAACTTTGTCACCACCGGAAGGTGTTCTAGACCTTCCGCTACTCCCTTCTCGTTTAACACAAGGATCATATAGGATTACATCCCTTGCACATGCTCCTCCGTAGCTGAAAGGAAGAGATGAACCTCAAGGAAACGTGCTGGTTTCATCCTAAAATCACGCATCTTTCTCCCTCATCATCGACCAAGATCAATCGTTTCATCTTACAGTTGAGTATCACCTCATGTGATTCCAGCCAGTCCATACCGATCACGATGTCATAAGATCCTAATATCATGACATACATGTCGGCCCCGATGACAAACTCTCCCAGGTTAAGGGTACAACCTGTAACCTTTCCTCCAACCTTTTGTTTGGTTCCCAAAGCCATCTCTTCGAAGCTAAACTCATCTTGTTCGACTACCTTAACCTTAATCGTTTTTAGCATTGTACCAGAAATGAAACGGTTGGTGACACTAAGATCTATCAAAATACTAAGGGTATGGTTAGCGACGATACCTAACGTCTCGATCACATTCGACTGGTGCTCTGCCTAGCAGTTATTCATTGTTGCATGAAAACGATAGGCCTTGCCCAAATGTCCCACGGTAGTCGGTTCGGCTTATCCAAATTATCTAGTCCTCTCCACTAGGTAGTCGCGCTGGTAGTGTGGCTCTCCACATGTCCAAGAACCCTTCTTCAGTCCCATACTCCTGGTACCTGAAGTAGAAGATGACAGACCACCAGCTTGGAATCCTGGTCTATTCTATTGAACAGGCCTAAACTGTTGTTGCTGTGGTCTGTGTTGATGCTGATGTTGTGGTCCACAACAAGGTGCTCTCTACTAAGGCACTAGTCGTCAAGTTCTAGTGAAAGT
>JASDQU010372607.1:17246-32631 GCA_032191745.1 Picea mariana
TAATTTTTATAATTTAAATAAATACAAATTTATATTAACATTCATAGATAAATACAAATTTATTTAAATCCACCAAAAATTTGAGTTTTATTTTTTTAATTGTTTAAATTACTTTATAATTCAAAATTAAAATAAATTCAAATTACTAATTAATTAATTTAAAAATAATTATATACAATTATTTTCAAATATAACTATATGACTAATCAATATAATAAAATCTATAAAATCAATATCATAGTTTAAATGGATAATTTAATCTCACTTTAACTTTATTTAAAAATATTGAAATAAGACATCTCACTTATTTGTATATTTTGTAAAAACTTTGTAATTTGTGTTTACAAAGAAAACTTTATTGTTACTATTGCGATGTTAAGAGTAAGTTTGATCTCTAATATCCTTAGTATGGGGTTGAATTACAATTGTGTTTTAGTATTTAGGCTTCATGGATACTATGATTTAATGTAACGAGCTTTTGGTTTTGGAATATAAAAAAAAATTATTTTGGATTATTGTTACTATTGTGATGCTAAAAGTAAGTTTGATCTCTAATAGCTTCAGTATGAGGTTGAATTACAATTGTATTTTAGTATTTAGGCTTCATGGATACTATGATTGAATGTAACCAGTTTTTGGTTCTGGAATATGAACAAAAACTATTTTAAATTATTTTAGATTGACCAACAATTCATGTTTCTAGAATGCTAGAAAAAAGATTAACTACCTAAAACTTGAAAACATTTAACATAACTAAAGATTAACCTACTTAAAAACCACTTATAAATTATTTTAAATTATAATATTTTATTTACACACAAATCTTCTTGAAATTATTTTAATAACAATTAAACCTCTATCTCTAAATATTTGTAAACTTCTCCTACCTAAGAAAAACATTAATTCCACTATTTAAAATAACATATCCCTACGCATACCATAAAAAAATATTCACAATGAAATATTCTTTCAACGCATAGAGATAAAATACAAAAGTGAATTTGAATCACAACAAAATATTTTATTAACATTACTTTTGTGATATGGATGCCATAGGATTTTGTGTCCTCGAATAAAAGTTTCCCTACATAAAGTGTCTTCAACAACCATGTCTCACCAATAGCCACAAATTTTGACAATTGATTGTTCATCTCATCATTGACGTTCCCTTGTGTTCTCCATTTTTTAATTAATCCTCATAGAGGATTAAGTTCTTAAACTAAAAAAATATGATATCGTTAAGGCTGACTCGCATAATATTTTATAAATGTCACTTGGAATATAAAAATTATTTCCATTGCTTTAAAGTATCTCATGTATGTAGTTTATGGATTTAGAAAAGTGTATGAGGTATAAACAAATTGCATATGGATTTGGAATATTGTATGAGGTCTAAAAGTGTATGAGGTATAAACAAGTTGCATATGGATTTGGAATAGTGTATGAGGTATATATAAGTTGCATATGGATTTGGAATAGTGTATGAGGTATATACAAGTGGGATGAATTTATATTATTATTAATAATGATTATTATTATTATTAAGTATTAATATTATGTTTTTAAGATAGGATTATTATTATATTTTTAAGATTGGAAAGAGTATTAAAAAAAATTAAATAGAAATATTTAAAAAAAAAGTAAAGAAAAGAATAAAAGATTTTTTATTTTTTTTGTAAATTAGAGTTTGTATTGAATCTTGTCAAAAAAAGTTACAACTGTCTGTAGTTTCTAATCATATGTGACAGTGGTGTTTTTTTGGGAAAACACTGCTGCCACTTGTCGAAAAAATAAGATTGTAACATGAAAAAAGAGTCTTCTATGCCATGCACGACGAACTGTTGATTGTTAGACTTAAACAGAAAGAAAAACACAGGCCAACCTCCCATGGTTGTCAGTAAATGAATGTAGACAGAAACCTGAAACATGAAATAACTTAGAAACCTGGATCGAGCCTTGGCCCGACGTAGACCTGACACTCCTGTAATTTGTCCCTATCACGATCTGCGATAGCTTGCTAGAGGTCCTGAAGGAAGGACATCAAAATGTCCACACGGATCCAACGTTCTGCGTCTTTTCTTTGTAGATCAAGAATAGCTGACGTGACCTCCCCCAGGCCCCTTTTGAGGTCGCTCAATGAGTCCATGATCGTTTCTCGATCTTCACACTTGTCACAAACAAGGCGGAGAGGGGAAGACCATAGAGAGTTAAAAGAAGTGGAAGGAGAAAAAATTGGAGCAGAGGTGGTGGGGGTGTGTCGAATGGGAGAAGGTGTAGGTGAAGGTTGGTAAGGACAGGAGGGGAGGAGGTGTGAAACCCAACGAATTGTCGAGGGTATCAAACGACTTGATTCTGTAGCCATAGGGGTTTGAGAGTGGGAAGAAGTCAGGGGGCGTCTCATGGGGTAGATGGTCGGGGATAGGAGCAGCAACAAGAGCCAAGAGGAGGAAGCTTTTGATTTCAGGGGGAGGGTCATGGGTAGGCGGCTCCCTTCCCCTCGCTGCATACCAAGCGGCTCCTCTCTTGGAATTTCCTCTAAGGTGGGGCATGGAGGTAGCAGGCGAGGGTCTGGGACATAAGACGAAGAGGATCAGCAAACCTTGAGAGGAAAGGCTCGAGCCTGGAGTTCTTGTATCCGAATGGAGGTCACACCAAAGGTGAGGCATGAGCCTGGAGAGAATGAGAACCAGGGAGAGTTGGTCATGGAAACAATGAGGGGGCGAATGAGGTTTAGTTTTCCCGAGCTTGGCTTTAGGAAAGCAATGTAGAGGAGAGGACGTGATTGAGGAGGCATCCTTTATGGTACCATGAAAACTCCCATGCTGCAGAGATTCCAAATCGTGTGGTAGGCTGGCTGTGACTGAAGTTTTGAGAGTGACAACAGATGTTTTAAATACATGAGGTGACAAAAGTGGGGATGTAGGAATGATCGGGTTCTAGGTGGCTAGACGCTTGGCTAGGTGGCCTCCCCATGGTCTATCCACATGATGACCTTGGAAGCACCCCATCCGAGGGAAGGAGTAAAAGAATATTAAAAGGAAATGAAATAGTGATATTTTAAAAACAAATAAAGAAAGTAGTATTTTTTTTTTAAATTGGATTATATTATATTTTTTTCACATATATTAATATGTTTTTTCAAATATGTAAGTTTTGATCTTATTGTTATTCTTTCTAAATCACAAGATTACTTCTTGTCGCCCACAACTTCACAATTACATGATCATGTGTGTTATTTTACACTAGAAGTAGAGGAATTGGTTGGTGTAATCAAAACACTTATTTCACCACACCACAAAGGTAAGGAAGACGATTAATTCCACTTTGTTCCACCATTCAGTTGCAACCAACTACATTGTCCATTAGTTCCAAGGTAAAAGTAATTGAATTTAATTGCACAAACCTTTTTATGGAGCATTGGTCTTTATAATTCTAATAGTAAGAATATAAATAATATAAATTCATTGATATTGCTCCATTGTCCTGCTTGAATACTTGCCAAGATTTTCAAATCTCTAGTTCTCCTGACATACTGAATCCAACTATAATTTGATATGTTATTATGTATTGTTTCTAATTCATTACATAAAGTGCAAATTGGAGAATTATCGTACATTTTGTTATTTGAGTAACAAATTCTTATGCATGCACTTATAGGACTTGATGGGTAGACATATTTGACTAACAATAAGTTCTTACACATGAACACAGAAGATTTGATGGGAACAATGTATCTTATCAAATCCATGAAGCATATAGTTGTTGCGTGAAGGTAGAGTGACTGGGTCGATTGGTTATAAGGTGGTGGTATACATGGAGAAAACCAATGGGGTAGTGATTTTTATTTTGTCTCCATGGCTATCTTGTCGAAAATATCTTGCTCTGGTCCCTCTCTTAGTAGAAAAAATCATGGGTGATTATTATTTTGTGTGTGTATGTGTGTGTGTGTGTGTGTGTGTGTGTGTGTTTGTGTGTGAGAGAGAGAGAGAGAGAGATACTAATGTATTGTGCTATTGCAGGGGGAATTTTATTGTTAGAATAACTATTTAAACATTAATTATTATCATATTATATTTTGAATAAGGTGATTAGTTGATTATGAAAAGAAATTTCAAATTAATATAATTGGTTTGACAATCATACTTAAATTATTATCATAATCCAATAAGTTATCAAGTCATGTGACATTTCAATTTTGAATGACCAAAGAATTACACATGACAAAGTGTTATAGTTCAAAAGTCCTCCAATAATTTCCAATCTACACATGCATTTGCATCCATGGAAAGGATGTCACTCTTGTGAAGTTCAATACATGTGGTTAATAGTCAACATTTCATCTAGAAGTCATAAGTCTAGCATATGAAAAACTTGGATGATCTTGCAAGGTCAAAAAAGTAATTTCTTTGTTCATTACAAAATGAACCCAATTAACAAATCAAATTATTGCATGGAATTAAATTAAAGTTGTCTATTATTGTTAGGTATAATTTTAAGGATGAAAATTTATATTAAAATGTAGAAAGCTAGGATAATCTTACTAGTAATTGATATGCAAAATGTAAAATGTTTGACGATACTTTTGTAAAAATATTCAAATTTTTAAGAATTTTATATAGTTTCTATAACATTTTGGCAATTTTTAAGGTAAAAGAATATTATTCTATGGAATTTGGGTGAATCATTTTTAGAAAAAAATGAAAATTGGTGAATCTTTTTTGGGGAAAAACCAAAGAAAATTAGCCCATTTACAAAATTTAACCTCTCAAATCATCTAGAATTATTGTGCATTTCATCTTAAAAAAAAATGAAATTAGATCACTTCATTGGTATTTTAACTCCTCTAAAGCAATATTAAAGATTTCAACACATGCTTAGATTAAGATTAAAAGTCAACTAAATCTTAAATTTTATGTTTCATATCCAAATATAATATTATGAGAGAACAATTCATGGTTTTAAGATTTTCTAGAAATCGTTTAAAAAACACGTTAATTATTTCCATTATGTTGTTGGAGATTATCGAAACACATTAATTATTTCCATTATGTTGTTGGAGATTATCGAATATGAATTTTTTTAATAGATAAAAGCAAAGTATTGAAATTGAAATATGTTTGATCAAATTTAAATCTTACACACTCTTCCTAAATTCAATGGCAATCATGCAAGATAGATGTCCAATTTTTTTTTTTTTAAACAATTAGGTGATAATGGTCATGTTAAACCAGGAGTTGCATCAGTATCATTATACCATCTCAAACCATGTTAATGATAGTGGCTTTCTAGTTGATACCAAGAAAACTAATGAATTTCCATGGCCTATTATTATATTAAAAGAATCTCATAAAATATGTTTGTTGAAAATAATGATTATATGTACATTCATTTCAATTAAGATGTAAACATGTATCCCGTTTAATGATAGAGCTAGAACTTGCGAGAAGATACGTATAAGTTAAGCTTAGAAGAAAGGGGCATGTTATTTCCATCTTCATCATTAAAGGAAGACAATTCCATGGGCTATGTTGTTGCTAATCCACATGACAATAATAAGATCATATATATTTATACACAATGTTTTATGTATTAGTTTACAAGTTGCTTTGTATCTTCAACTACATGTAGTAATTGATGCACTTTGAAAATTACGATGTTCTGGTAACGTCTCCCCGCTCAATTGAGAAATATCATTGTGTAGAATATTTTTACGATTTAAAATTTATGTTTTCTAAAAAAAAATCTATAGTCTTCAGCCATAAATTACAACTGGATTTAGCCATTGATAGCTACCATTACATTGATGCATCTACAACATACTAAAATATAAAATATACATGAATGCAACTTAATTCAATACTACAATATAAGAATTATTCTTACATACATAGAATTCATGTACAATAGTTAAACTGATAAACAGAACACATACATCAACTAACATTCCACCCAACCATAGATTGATTGTTCCATATATCAACAACCAATCACCCCCAACTTGAGTCTAGTAATCCACAAAGAGGGTGGTCAATCATTATTCGCTCATAGCTCATCAAACTCACAACTCAAACACATCTCTTCATGGATGGTCAACATGGTCACCATATGTTCTTTATATAGAGAGCACTCATCATTGTAATAAGATATTCATTCATATACAATATCTTGTCTTATGAAAAGTCAACATGGTATCATAGCGAGTCTGGGCTTGATTCCCTCACATGAGGGCTAGGAAAATGAGAGTTCTGCAACTATTTGTAAGAAAGAAGAGTAAATTTAATTTTCAAAGAGACATGTCTTTATGGATCAATTTAATATTACTATAAAAAAACATAACAATAGACACATATTTTTCTCTCTCACATGTGGGAATTTCTAAGGAAGAGGCTGATGTTTCTAAGTAGTTGAAATTTTCTGAGTGTAATTACTTAGTGATGTTCTAGAGTTTACTAAAGTAATATTGTTTGAAGTAATTACCACTTGCAAAAAATTGTGCTTGTCTAATTTAAAACTAGAAAATCAACATGGTTAGTCGTATGACATCGAGTATATGATGGATGTGTGTTAGTAGAACATGTATCATTTCAACGGTCACTGTATATAATTGTGCACAAGATAAATTGATCTGCTCTAGGAGATGCTTTTTTGTTGATCTTGTTTTTTGTTCTGGGCACATCATAGGTAATAGCTCTGAGAAGGAGCCATAATGATAGTTGAAGGAAGCAACATGAATCAATACTATCCATTCATATAGGTGTGCACATCCATGTAATGAATAAGGAGAGGAAGTCAACACATGTAGAGGGAGTGTTGATATTTTATGTAATTTTGGAAGTTATTCTTACGTGTTAATGTTTCAGCATCGGGATGACATTTTTCTGAGATTGGTCGTGGTAATTTGACCAATGGAGAATGGCCCTGGCATAGTATTCTAAGAACATAAGACTCAAAGTGTGTGTATTTCAACATTCGGAAGGATTGAAATTCTTCCCGTGGCACAGATGGCAACCTAATTAGGAGGAATGGTCTTAGTAGTCACAAAACACTTTGTTGAGTACGTGACAACTGTGGGACACTTAGTGTGCAGATTGAAGAAGGATTTATATGGATTAAAGTAGGCACCCAGAGCATTGATCCAGGTGGATATTGGTGGCCACCCACCTTTTTCGACTGACTGAAAACAATTTTCTGGCAATTTTGATAATTTACTATTTTTAGCATTTTTTAACTTCTAGGGCCATTTAGAGGGAATAAATGAAGGTTTTTTGGGATAGGACTTCTCAATGATATCCAAAGGTTATGACTAAGCTTCCAAAATTAATATCCTTGATGATACCTTTTCAACGAGCTATCACACACCCCAAACGACGACCATATACCAAAGTTACACCCTCGGGAAGTTGATACAACAAACTACCTAAAACGGGGTCCACAAAATTGTTCGTTTTTCATCTTCAGGGGTTAGGGTTTTGGATTTCATTTATGATAAAGATTCCTTTGGAGCCTCATTTTAAAATCATATTCTTGTGAATGTGATTAGCAGACACATCTCTTCTCAAAGATAAGATGCCACCATTCTAGCGAGTGTTTCATTTATTTTTACAGTCTTTGTACATTTTCTCTCATTAATAGAAAATTGTGTATTACTGTATCTTTGTGTTTATGGTTTCCTCTCTGATACATTTCTTTGATATTATTGGATATCCAAGATCTCTTTGTACATTACTTTATTATATCTCTGCTCTCATTTTGTGCCGAAAATAATCTAGATCAGTGGTATTAGAGCATGTTGCTCTTGATCATTTTTCAGTGCATATCCTCGATAAGGTATGAGTATAGCAAGTTGGCTCTTGACCTTGTCTCTCTTGGAGACAATCTCTCTTGCACGTCCAAAAAACCTTCCATGGTGGAAGAAAATAAAAATGATAGAGTAGACAATTCTATTAATCTGTTGCTTGAGTAATCTTTCATGCGACAGAGGGACAAAATGATAGAGAATTTTTCCCACATCATTCAACGCATGTCGATAACAATAGGAACGTCTTCATCAAGAGTCCACTTTGGAAGTACCTCATCTTTCAAGGTACAAGTTAATTTTGATAATCCCATATCTGAAGGACAGATATATGCGAATGCCATAGAAAAATGGTTAAATCTGCTAGAAGGTTATTTCTTTGTTCATAATTTATCCGACAGGGAAAATATCACCTTCACACTCCTTAAGGATCTCCCCCATGTCAAACATTGGTGGGAAACTTATTTGGAGAAAAGTTCCACAAAGGAGTCTGGAATATATGGGGTTGAGCCCACTTGGGAGTTTTTTGTGGTTGCGGTAAAGGAACAGTATTACCATGTTGGAAACTATGAGGACTAGTACATGAGATGGACTGCACTCTGAAAAGAGAGGGGCCAAGAAGTTATGGAGTTCACCAATACCTTCCATACATTGCGCACCAAGATGGGTATCAAGTATTCCGAACGACATTTGGCTCTGAAATACCATGGGGCTCTACACAGATACATCCAAACTGAAATGGATTTTATAGACATCTCATCACTCAATACTGCTTATCGATATACTGTTAAAATTGAGAAAAAATTTAAGCAACAAAACAAAGGGGAGTTAGGGTATACAAATACACAACAACCAAACTATGATAAATACGTCCCTAACAAAAAGTGTCCCAAAAACCAGTCCAAGACAAAGGAAAATAAGGGTCATAGAAAAACGAAGAAGGACATTGGAAAATGGTGTGGTTTTCACAAAATCCCCTTGAACAACACCGATGAATGTCACTGAAAGTAGTCATTGGTGATTGAGATCAAAGACAAGGAGCTGAGCCTTAATTCAAAATATGATTAAGAAAATATTGATAGAAGATATATCATCGACGCAGACCCTACTACTATTGTCGCGATTGCAACAATTCAACCAGAAGAACCCACAGATCCTTAAGAGGGGGAGCGCCTTTTTCATTCACATATGTGGGTGAATGGGACCCCACTGCATTTTATTGTTGATAGAGGAAGACAGAAGAACCTCATCTTAGCAGAGGTCATCAAATAGTTGGGATTGTCGATAACACCACACCCGTAGCCACACAACATTGGGTTGCTTCACCAAGGACAAGATCTTCGTGTCAGCCAATAATCTTGATTGTCATACGATATCCAATACTTCAAGGATGACGTATTATGTGATTTTTCCCCACTGGATGTCTATGATGTTCTCTTGGGCCAGCCATATATGTGGAAGCACCATGCTATCTATGAGTCTCGACCACATAGTATCATTGTTACTCGGGGGGTCATATCTACAGAATACCAGAGGTAGTTCCAACTAATTTCCCACCTAAACAATGCCACAAGGTAGTATCTCATACTACAAAATTCATCTTCTTCACAATCTATTTAAAAGGTGAACAGAAGGATATTGTAACCACTACAGCCTCGGCCCAAGCAACTTCTATCCAATAGAAGCAGGTTGACAATATTGTAGAAAAGTGTAAATATTCCTTCTGCACACATGCATCTCATGTATTCAGACTAGTTAAAAAGGTCCAACCCTTCTAGCCACAGGTTCGTGACAACCTACAATAAGCTAAGACGTGCAACTTCTCCAACAATGCAAACAACTCATCAACATGTAGATTCAGAAAACGTTTTTCCCTCTCCCCAAGGAACTCAAATTAATGGAGAAAATTTCTTCCTAGGGAGGGAGGATTTATCTAGGTGGATATTGGTTACCACCCACCATTTTCAGCTGCCTCAAAATAATTTTTTGGCAATTTTGGAAATTTACTATTTTTAGTAGTTTTTAACTTCTGGAGCCATTTTGAGGGACTAAATGAAGGGTTTTCGGGATACATTTTCTCAATTATAAACAAAGTCTTTGAACAATCCTCCAAAATTAATCTCATTTACGATACCTTTCCAATGATATATCGTATGCCCCAAACAAAGATCGAATGCCAAAGTTACACCTCCGAGAAGTTGATACACCAAACTACCCAAAACAGGGTCCACAAAATTGTTGGCTTTTCATCTTACAAGGTTAGGTTTTTGGATTTTATTTATGATAAAAAGGAATTTGGAGCCTCATTGTAAAATCATCTTCTTGTGAATGTGAGTAGCGGACACATCTCTTCTGAGAGATAAGCTGCCACAATTCTAGTGAGTCTTTCACTCTGTATTTTTATAGTCTTTGTACATTTTTGCTCATTAATAGAAAATTGTGTATTATTGTATCTCTGTGTTTATGGTTGCATATATGATATATTTATGTTATATTATTGGATATCCAAGATATCTCTATACATTTATTTATTATATCTCCACTCTCATTTCGTGTCAAAAATAATCCAAATCAGGTGTGGAAAATATCATCTCATAGTGTAAGAGAAAAAAACTGGCTCTTGAGTTTGAGATGAAATATTTCAGGATGATGCATTACTTTTTGGTTCCCGAGGTATGGCAGAGAAAAGATGAGATCATTCTGAATCAAGGGAATCATATAATAGATATATTGAATAGGTATGGGGTGTTGGACTACAAGGAAATGGCTACACCTATGGTATCAAATATGAAGTTGTTGCAGGATACGAATTTAGAGACTGTGGATGTTAGTTTAGATAGGGAGATGGTGGATTCCTTGATGAACATGATGAACACAAGAACATATATATGTTTTGTGGTGAACACCCTGAGTTAATCTATGGAGCAGCCCAGGTAGGTTCATTTGGTCGTAGAAAAATATGTTATGAGGTACCTTAAGGGTACATTGGATTATGTTCTTAGGTATGTGACAGAACATGAGTTTGAGTTATGTGGATATTCATATTGATATTGGGCCGATAATATTCCTAATCAGAAGAGTACTTCGACATATTTCTTCTTTCTAGCCTCCAATATGGCTTTATTGAGTAGCAAGAAGGAGTTGTGTGTAGCACTCAATACGACTAAGGGAGAGTATGTGGCATAGTTTGAAGCAAGTCACAAAACATTGTGGCTTCAAAAATTGTTGAGTATTTGACTGAATTTTGAATTATAGGTAATACCTACAAGAAGAGGATGATGAAACTTGTTATACAGGAAAAGTGATGAAGTCAAAAGGTTGAAGATTTTGTTGATAATAAATGCTGGAGAGGAAGTCAGATAGTTAGTTTCATAGGGAGATGGATACTACAATAAGGAGAAGGAGGCTCCGCCAGATGCAGGAAGAATTCATGTGTGGTGCTCAGTATGGTTGAAGTTGATTATGTGGTAGCATGTGTAGAAAGTCGTGAATCATTCTGTATTCGAAAAATGCATACTATTTCATTGAATATGACTTGTAGGTAATACCTACAAGAAGTGGATGACGAGACTTGTTTTGGAGGACAAGTTATGAAGTCAGTAGGTTGAATATTCAATTGATATTTAGTGCTATAGAGGGAGTTGGACGGTCAATTCTAGAGGGATTCGGGTACTAAAGTAAGAGTAAGAGGCTCCATTGGATGTAGGAAGTAGTCATCTATGGCGCTCAATATGGTTGAAGCTGAGTATTTGGCATCATGTGTAGTGGCAGTGTGGCTTTGAGAACTTATGTCTAGGTTATCTGGTCTCGGAATGGAGGTGACCTGCATTTGGTGTGACAACCAGAGTTGCATGAAGTCATCAATAAAACTCATGGTCTATTAAAGGTAGAAGTATATTGAGATAATATATTACTATATTAGGGATATAGTGCAGAACGGAGCAATGAGGCTTCAATTTCATGACTACAAAGGATCAAGTTATGTACGAGTTTACCAAGATATTTTCAATGATGAAGTTTGAGTACTTCGGGGACAAGCTTGGCGTGGTCCCTCTTCAATGTGACTATGCTCATCAAACATGAAAAATGGTTAGCACTGAGACATGTGGAACTCATATAGCATGAAAATTTTTTGGTACTAAATGTTCTCATACATCATGAAAAAGGGTTGGAGTTGAGAAAAGTGGAACTCATCTAGCATGAAAATGTGTTGGCACTGAGTTTTCTCATCTATCATGAAAAAGGGTTGGCACTAAGACATGTGGAACTCATTCAACAGGAAAAAGGGTTGGTACTGAGTGTTCTCATCCAACATCAAAAAGTCCTGGAACTGAGACAGGTGGAACTCATCCAACATGAAAAAGAGTTGGTACTCAGTTTTCTCATCTAGCATGGAAAAGGGTTGGCACTAAGACAGGTGGATCTCATCCAACATTAAAAAGGGTTGGCACTGAGACCAAGGGTGCACATGATAAGATATTGATACATTGCAAGGAGTGGATGTCTTGGGGACATGTTGTAGCTATTGAGAGATACCCACAAACCTTGTTTGCATGGGGTGAAGTCATGTTTCACTATGGATATCCAAGGATGTATAGATTCACATGTTCAACAGTCAATGGATGTGAGCTCATGTGGTATCAAACTTGGAGTCTATGTATGGAAATAATACCTTCCTAGTTAAGAGGGAGTGATGGATTAAGATGTTCATGCATGCTATTGGACGTCATGATGATGTGTTGTAGGAATTAGAGAGCTACTCATTAGCCCTAGATTCATGTTGAAGAGATGAGATACATATGTTCTTGCAGGGCACTGGATGTCATGCATAAGATATCCAAGTTTTATGTGGGAAACTAGATAGTCTCATTATGACATGTTGTAGCTATTGGAGAGCTACCCACTAGCCCTAGATGCATGATGTGAAGTCACAAGGATGCACGTGATTAGGTATATATGCATTGTAGGGTAGTGGATGTCCTGGGCACATGTTGAAGTTATTTGAGAACTACCCACAGGCCTTGGATGCATTGGTTGTTAAGTCACAAGGGTACTCATGATGAGGTACATATGCATTGCGAGGTAATGGATTTCATGGTGACGCATTTAAGCTATTTGAGAGCTACCCACATGTAATGTTCAAAGGTAACCTTCACAGGTAATCTTGGAATAATGTAGAATGTCTCTGTCCCTGAGAGGGAGCGTTGATGTTTGGGCAACATCTAAAAGACATTCTACTACATTGATAATTAATAAAATGATTATTAATTATTAAGAAATATTATTAATGTAATAATATATTTGTAATATAAAGTATAAATATATATAATAAAGTATAAAGTATAAATATAAAGTATATTTATATTATATGTTAAATATAATACAAAGTATAAATATATTTATTACCCAAGGGACACATCTCTTGATGGATGGTCACCATGGTCACCATATGTTCTTTATATATAGAATACTCATCATTGTAATAAGATATTCATTCATATATAATATCATCTCTTATGAAAATTCAATAGAAAAGCCTTGATGTTGAAAGGCTAGCAAGTCTATTAATGTAAAATCTAATCATTTAGTTATTAATAAAATCACACCGCTATTGCAGATTGACTTGACATAAGAGTAATGTGGATAAACTCCATTGGAGAGGAAAGGGGGGCTAAGAGTCTCAGGTTAAGGGGATAAACCTAAGGGGCTTAGGTCAAGGGAAAATTTTAATAATATTTCTTAAAATATAATTTACGGGATACATTATGCTATCCTAAGTTCCCAAAGAAAGGGAACAAAACACCGAGTGGGCTCAAGGGGGGAGATCATATGGTGAAAATTTTCATTTATGTGCATGCAATTATATTGGAGAAACCTAGTGTATTTTCCCAATGTTATCTATCATTCTAAGAATCATTTGCTCATGTTTACTCTTCCATCTATAATTTGTACCTAGTTTCTATCCCTCATGGTACCTATACTTGGAAGCTTGGTAATTTCTTTTAGCAAGTTTTATTGTAGGTCTGAGTAGAAGAAGAGGGTTGTAAGGCATGTGGGCGGTTCAATAAGAGGGATTTTAGGCCCATAAGAATCATATCTAGGTGAGAGAAGTGTTGATAAAGAGGTAGGTTGCCAAGATCATGATCATTCTTTCCAGGTGAGAGAAGTGTTGTTAAAGAAGCAAATTGTCGGGATCATAAGAATTCTCTCTAGGTTAGATAATTGTTAGGAATTGTTTTCCCAAGGTGCCAAGCTACAAACATATGGATTTGTGACTTCTTGTCAAGCCAATTGTTGAAGATCCAGAAAGGAAGTAGGGCAGTCGAAGGAAATTTGATCAAAGAAGGGTCACACGTCCTCTAGCGGGATAGACATGTGGGTAATGATAAACTATAGGTTGGATGTTAAAATTAGAACCTAAATTGGATTATTGCTACGGTTGAGAGACCTTCCCTAACTGGATTTTAAAATCCATACTGGGGGTGACCTACTCCTTTATTATGAGCATCATAGTCTAAGGATGGGAGGAAATTTGGAGGTACTCATGCAGTTGTTGTCTTATTTTATCAGAAACATATCTTTCTTACTCAATGTAATTGAATTAGAATGAATTTATAAGAGAATGTGTTTACATCTATGACTATGTATGTTTGTTTGATGAATAAAGAGGTTCTTTCATTTCAAGGTTATGTGCTTGAATAATGGGGAAATTGTAGGAATGGTTGTTTCTTGTGGATGCATTTATGGTTAGACATGTATATATATTTGGAGTAAATATTTTTGTTTTATGCAAGGTACCTCGTGGTACAACGAGTATTTTGGCATGACCATGTAACCCAAAAACATTTATGTAATAGAGTAAGAACCTATAAGGGATATGGAATTTATAGTAAAGTTGTTACGTTAGAGGCCCAAGAAGGTCAATAAAATTGGTATCCTTCCCTTCTTATTAACACAAAATGTTTGCGAGGAATTGAATCCTTGATCGAATGTTATAAAGAAATCTTATTACTTGATATAAATGGATTAAGGGTACGAGGAAGCTAAGTTAAAAACCAAACAAAATGATGCATCATGAGGCCATGGGACTGCTAATTCCAAAATATTAAGTTATAATTCAACTAACATTGAATGAGATCAATGGGCCTCAACGGTCCTTGATCTCTAAGCTGAGAGTCAATCTCATTCATCCAAATATGGACTAGTTACCCATCATAGTCCCTTGTAAATCCATGTCATATTCGTGGCCATTGGATATGAGAAAATTTCAATGTCAATCATCGATCAGTTATGTAAATATGAGGAGGGATTTCTGAGACCCAGGGAAGCAAAGCACCAAACCCCAAAATAATTCTAAGTCTGATCCCTTTTGGAAGTCCCAATACTTCTATGTCCATGGAAGAAGGTTTCACCCCCCAGTTTCATACCTTTAGCTATAATAATCCTGAGAGAGAGAGAGGGTGAGGTCAAAATGACAAACTATTCCAACTTGGCAGCCATGGTGTCATGGAATGGACACTTATCAACATCTGGTTGTGGGAGAGTTGAGTGTGGAACCCTCGTCAATAATAGGCGTTGTGGTAAGCGTGA
>JASDQU010372607.1:32651-76551 GCA_032191745.1 Picea mariana
CCAGTTTCATACCTTTAGCTATAATAATCCTGAGAGAGAGAGAGGGTGAGGTCAAAATGACAAACTATTCCAACTTGGCAGCCATGGTGTCATGGAATGGACACTTATCAACATCTGGTTGTGGGAGAGTTGAGTGTGGAACCCTCGTCAATAATAGGCGTTGTGGTAAGCGTGAAAAATATAATACAATGGATCTAAGGATGGGTGAATATCCACTATTGATATAAGTGGAGAAACGTTAATTGAATCCTGGTTCAGGAGACCTATAAAGATTCATGGTCCCAATGTCTTCTATTACCCGACAATGGCACATGTCATCCTTATATTTTTGCACGATGGACAAATCTCCACCTTTGTTGTTCGCATAAGATCAAGAGTCATAATACCAGGATTAATCTATCAATCACTCAGATTAAGTTAATTAATCACCTCATAATCCTCGATACGTTGAGCACCATGGGTTTCTCATAATCCGATGATTACCTTACTTAATTATGATATTAACTTGATTAACTATTTCATAATTACCATACCATGGACCGTGGGGAGTTTAAGTGTGTAGGAGACCAATAAATAGTCGTGGTCCTGATGCCTGTGATTACCTAGTGGCATGACATGTCGTGACATGATTGGTGCCACGTGTCATGTGGAATTGGAAATATTGGACAGGGATCTGTGGAGGAAATGAGTTCCACGTGTCGAGTGGTATGAGAGACACATGTCACATCGATTGAGATGGTACCATGGTGTGGGAATGCTATCTAGAGCCTATGTGTCAAGTATGAAACACGTGGGACGTAGAGGTCATTGAATTGGCATCTCAATTATTGATCATTGGATCTGAACATTGAGAGATCTCAGTTGTTGATCACTTAAACAACTTAGCATTTTTAATCCTTTAGATTAATTTAATAGTGTCTCATAATCATCGAACCATGACCATCATGAAWTTTTTTTTAGCAAGTGTTAAACACTTGGAGGGCCTAGGGTCTGGTGGAATAGGTGGGAAGTTCCATTCCTACAACCACGACTATGCTAAGGGTGACCTATTCTGACACRTCAATGCCAAATCAGGTGGGAATGATGACGTGGAGCCATGTGTGAGTCTGGAGGCATTTGGCCAATAAATGTTAGAAAATAGGACCGTGGAGCGATAAAATAAAACAAATGCAGAAACAAAACACAAAAGATACACAATACAATAGAGACATAGATTTACGTGGTTCACCCAATGTGGGTTACGTCAACCAGACAAATTGTTAGGTCCTTCCTTTATTATTATACAACATATGAAGGCATACAACCTACAGTAAACCCGTTGTAATTTCCTCTTCTTTCTCTCAGAGTCTCCTATCTTAGAATACAATATTCGCCATCAATCATAGCCGCAATACATTTCCATCATAAAAGAGGGTTGCCTTCTATGAAAAAAAACCCTAACATAATCTCTATCGTTAGATCTGCGACCTTATAATGAATGGTCAAAATTTACAATGAAATTACAATATACATTTACAAGGCAATTTTTTCTTTAGGGCCTTTGCCCCCAAACCCCCACTTGCCCCTACACCCCCTGGACCCCGCATAGGGGGTACCCCCCCTATGCACTCCCCCACGTGGAATAGTTTACATACTTCTGGGGTGTAAATACTTCATGGGGTATAAACATGGCTAAAAGTAAAAGACCTATGAATCAGGAAGATAATTAGGCTCCACAACCAACAATCTCCCACTTGGAGACTGATCTCAACAACTCCACCGCTGCTGTATATGTTGGACTCTGAACCTTCTTGGACCTAGAAGATTTCTCATCTTCATATTCATTCTTGAATACCAACTCAAACTGAGAAGGAGCTTAGTTTCTCCCTCATTACTCCCTTTGTTAACATGTCTGCAAGATTATGGCTAGTTTGTATCTTTTCCAAATTCAAATATCCATCTTCCAAGGTGGATCGTATGAAGTGGTACCTCAACTGTATATGCTTAGTCTTCGAATGGAAGGCTAAGTTATTTGCAAGATGAATGACACTCTCACTGTCACAATACAACCTTCTATTCTCTTGCTTCTTTCCCAATTGCATCATAAACCTTTGTAACCAAATAACCTCTTTACTAGCCTCTGTAGCAACAACATACCCTACCTCTACTATTGAAAGTGCAACAACCTTTTGCAGTTTTGAAATCCAACTTACTGTTGTTCCACCTATAGTAAACACATACCCTGTGGTACTCCTCCTGCTATCTTTATCACCTGCCATATCTGAATTAGCATATCCTTATAGAACAATTTATGAACCTTCAAAACATAATGCATGATTAGCAGTACCTCTCAAGTATTTGAGAAACCACTTTACTGCCTCCCATTGATCTTTACCTATATTGTTCATATATCTTCTCACAACTCCCATTGCATGTGCAATATCTAGTCTTGTGCAAACCATTACATACATCAAACTGCCAACTGCTAATGAATATGGGACCCTGGACATCTATTCTATCTCCTCCTGTGTCTTGGGACACATTTCCTTAGTTAATTTGAAATGGTTGTCCAATGGTGTACTAACTGGTTTTGCATTCTGCATTCTAAACCTCTCCAACACCTTCTCTGTGTACTCACCCCATGACAATGTCAGTTTGCGATTTTTCCTGTCTCTTGTTATTCTCATACCAAAGATATTCTTTGCAGCACCCAAATCCTTCATCGCAAATGAATTGGCTAATTTATTCTTGAGAACATTTATATCCTGCATATTAGACCCTGCAACAAGCATGTCATCTACATACAGTAGAAAGATAATAAAGATTCCATTTTCTAGCTTTTTAAAATAAACACAGTGATCAGAATGGCATCTACTATAACCCTGTTCTGTGGTAAACCTGTCAAACTTTAGATACCACTGCCTTGGAGCTTTCTTTAGGCCATATAAGCTCTTCTTCAATCTGCATACCAAATTCTCCTTCCCTTTGACCTCATACCCCTGTGGCTGCTGCATATAAATCTCTTCCTCCAAATACCCATGGAGAAAAGTTGTTTTTACATCTAACTGTTCAAGATGCAAATCTTCTACTACCACAAGACTTAAAATAGTTCTAATTGAAGTCATTTTATCAACAAGAGAAAATATTTCATCAAAATATATACCTTTCTTTTGTGAAAACCCCTTTACAACAAGTCTAGCCTTGTACCTCTTTTCTCCTCCATCTTCTTCCTTCAACTTGTAAGCCCATTTATTCTGCAATACTCTTTTTCCTGTAGGCAACTGAACCAAGTCCCAAGTATGGTTATTTACCAAGGAATCCATTTCCTCTTTCACGCCTTTCTCCCACTTCCTTTTGGTGTCTACCTACATTTCCTCTTTATAACATTCTAGTTCACCAGAATCAATCAACAATAAATAATGCAATGAAGGAGAGTATCGTTCAGGGGGTATACTTAACCTGGTAGATTTTCTAACAACACTTGCAGGTGTTTGAGGTATCGACTGCTCCTGTTGTTGTACATTTTGATTTTTTTGGTTGCTTTGAAATTTCTTTTTCAGTGATCTCATCAAGCACTATGCATTCTTGTTTTTCTTTTTCTTGTTTCTTTCTCTGCAAATGATCTTTGTACATGACCTTCTCATTGAATATGACAACTCTACTCCTAATGATTTTGTTATTTTCATAATCCCATAAGAGATAACCAAAATCATTAACACCATATCCAATAAAGGTACACTTCTTGGATTTTTCCTGAAGCTTTGTTCTATTTTCTTTATCAATATGGACAAATGCTTCACAAATTAAAGTTTTCAAAAAAGAATAGTTTACCTTTTTTCCTGTACATTCCTCCTCTGGAATTCTACCATCCAAAGAGCTTGAAGGTCCTCTGTTTATTAAGTAAACAATAGTATCTACAACATCTGCCCAAAAATGTAAGGGAATCAACATGCAATCTCATACTCCTTGCAAGCTCCATGATTGTCCTGTTCATCCTTTCCGACACACCATTTTCTTGTGGTGTTATTGGAATTGTCTTCTCTCTACGAATCCCATGGTACGAATAGTAATCATCAAACTCCTTGCTGCAATATTCACCTCCATTATCTAATCTAAGACACATCAAATATTTTCCTGTCTCATTCTCAACCAAAGATTTCCATTTCTTAAAAGTATCAAAAACATCAGATTTTTGTCGAATGCAATAAACCCAAGTTTTTTTAGTTGCATCATCAATAAAAGTAATATAATAATGATATCCACCAAGAGATGATACCTGAGATGGTCCCCATACATCTGTATGCACAAGCTCTAACCTTTCACTCTTCTTTTCTTTTCTAAGTCTGAGAAATCTGACTCTCTTTTGTTTTCCATAAACACAATGCTCACAGAAGTCCAAATAGATTTGTTTAAGATCTGGTAACAAATTTATTTTGTGAAGTATCTGCATCCTCTTCTCACTCATGTGTCCAAGCCTATGATGCCACAGTGTTGTATCCACTCCTGTAGAGGCTAAGGAGATAGAAGAGTCAGTATTACCAATACATAAATACAATGTACCTACCTTCTCTCCTTTCTCTATCACCAATGATCTTTTGATGACCTTCCACGTCTTATCTGTAAATATGGATATACAACCTTCACTTGCCAACTGCCCTGTTGAAATTAGATTTTTCCTTAAATGTGGAACTTGTCTTACCTCTTTCAATAACCATTGGTTTCCATTGCGTTGCTTTATTTTTACCTTTCCCATTCCAACAATTTTGCATGGTTCATCATCACCCAAATGAACCTGTCCAAAATCACCTTGAACATAATCTAGAAAATGTTTCCTATGGGGTGTGGCATGAAATGAATCCCCTGAATCTACTACCCAAGACTCAGAAATATTATCTACATAAAGAATCAAAGCATCTTGTAACACATCACATGTTACATTTGCTTCCTGATTTGTCTCCTGTTGTCCATCTCTTTGTTTCTTTGGAGCTCTGCAGTCTTTCTTCAGATTTCCTTTCTTCCCACAATTCCAGCACTCTATGTTTCCAAGACTGGATTTGGATCTTCCCTTCCTAGAATTCCCACGGTTCCTGAAACCCTTTCCTCTATCCTTTTATCTTCCCCTGTTCTCCATGTTCAACACATTTTCTAATGTCTCACCTGTTCTTTTCCACCGCATTTCCTCACTAAGGATAACACCAACAACATCATCAAATTTTAAAGTATTTGAACCAGAGACAGAGTTACTTACATCCATGACCAAGTCGTTCCAGCTTTCTGGCAATGAGCACATGATTAGAAGAGCCGTGACCTCATCATCAAAGTCCATTTTTACAGAACTTAGTTGATTAGTAACCATATTAAAATTATTTAAATGATCTGCAACAGACCCACCTTCCAACATCTACATATTAAATAATCTCTTCATTAGAAATACCTTATTGGACGCTGAAGGTTTTTCATACAATTTGGCCAATGCATCCATCAAACCCTTCGTTCTCTTTTCTTTGGAAATATTGAAATCCATCGACGCTGCAAGGCTCAGTCCCAGATCCTTTCTGTCAAGAATCTCCCATTCTTCGTCCTTCGTAGCTGCTGACTTCTTTTCTATTTCGCCCAATGGTAGGAATAGATCCTTCTGATATAAATAGTCTTCCATCTACATCTTCCATGGCTAGTAGTTTTGGCCGTTAAATTTCTCGACCCTAAACTTTCCATCTTTTGACATTGCTCCTACTCAAACTAGGAACCCTCTTTTCCTATGAGCTACCTTTCACTCTGATACCAGTTGTTAGAAAACTAGGACTGTGGAGCAATAAAATAAAATAAATGCAGAAACAAAACATAGAATATACACAATACAATAAAGACACAGATTTACGTGCTTCACCCAGTGTAGGCTACGTCCACTAGAGAAATTGATAGGTCCTTCCTTTATTATTATCCACCATATGAAGGGATATAACCTACAACAAACCTGTTCTAACTTCCTCTTCTGTCTCTCATAGTCTCCTATCTCAGAATACAATATTTGCCATCAATCATACCCGCAATACATTTCCCTCATAAAAAAGGGTTCCCTTCTAGGGAAAAAAACCCTAACATAATCTCTATCATTAGATCTACGACCTTATAATGAACGGTCCAGATTTACAATGAAATTACAATACACATTTACAAGGCAGTTTTTCCTTCGAGGGCTTTTCCCCTGAACCCTCTCTAGGGGCCCGCTTTCCCCTAGACCCCCCAGCTGGGCAGATAGCCCCCCTAGGCCTCGCAGAGGGGGTACCCCCCCTCTACACTCCCCTGCGTGGAAGAGTGTACATACTTCTAGGGTGTAAATACTTCATGGGGTATAAACATGGCTGAAAGTAAAAGACCTCTGAATTAGGAAGATAATCAGGCTCCACAACCAACAATAAAGGTCCAGAAACTTCGAAGGGCCATAATGTTGATCGAAAAATCCATTCCGAGAAAACATATTGTCGTTGGAAATCTCTTGGGGAACAAAAGATGACGGTGTCATGTTAAAAGTGATTCAATGAGGTTTAGGAAAAGCCAAAATTTAATACCCAATCCCTTAAAAGGGTACTTATGGGTTTGGGTGTGTTACACTCCTCATTGCTCATACACAACCTGTCTATATAAACTTTTCTTGCTACCCATATGAATTTCCTCTCCTTTGTCTTTCTTTCTTGAATCACACACTTCCCTAAGATGATTGTACTCAACCCCCCATGCTCCCAATAATTGGCTTTGGGAACACTCAATTGGGAATTAGAAGGTTCATATACCAATAGAAAATTTAGGATAATGGGTTAAATTAATATTCATGGATAATTCCCCATTGCACCCCTCTTAAGCATTCTCTTATTCTCTTCCCTCTCTCCTGGATTAATTCAACCTCCATCTCTATCCATGTCCCATTAACAATTGGCATCAACATTTTATAATTAAAACATAGGAATACAATTTTCATATTACATCCCTTGTCCGTAGCCACACATTGTATCTATTATTAATCATCAATTAAAGTGGCTATTATAGTGGGGATGATATGTAACTATTATTTTGCAAAAATGACACCATTTTTGTTTGTTGTTAGTGGTAGAAATTTACTTAGAATGCATTATTTTTCACTTGGGAGTCATATCTTGTTCTTTTTATTTGTTATATATAATTTAGTTCTAAATTATATATTTTTAAGTCCATAAAATTTAATTTAAAAACACATAACATAACATTGAAACAGGGCATGAGAGAATAATTTCCAATTGTTGCAAACTTTTTTTCAAAAGTTTTATAGAAAAGATCAACAACACACAACTATTAGAGATCATAAGTGGTAACAACCTTAGATTTGGGGAGAAAAACATTAACTACACGAAAACTATAGGAAATTGTTGATGAGTGTTGATGCTAATAGATTGGCCCTACCAAGAAGTAACACCAAAGTGAATCAAGATATTGATCTCAACTCAATCAGATATTTTATATTAGTGATGTTAAATCTATTAGTAACAAGCCTACATAGAGAGCTTTTATCCCCAATCCTAGTATTTTAATGTATATATTAAAATCCAATCACGGTGGTCACAAAATCAGCCAAGAATATCACATTGTAACTTCAATATGCACCTTCTATTATTGTTTCTTTCTAATCAATTTTTTTCTAAATATTATCTTCTTCTAGTAGATCTATTTCTTTAGAGACCCATGGAATCCTCTCGGATTAACCCTCTCTTAGCTCAAATTGAAAGTAATTGAGCTTCATATTCTTGTTTCTCCATATTTCATCCTTACAATGTTGATTTGGGGAAGAAAAGAAAATGATGTTATAACCATTGAAAATTGATTTGTCTAGACATGGACATCAGGAGTTAATGAACTAGAAATAATGGTAGGTAGTCGTTAGATAATAAGTATAAGAACTAATCGATACATTCACATACATTCATTGCACTTGAGAGTGAACTAACTTGTACATAAAAATTAGTACCTACACCTAACGTATGCATAGATACACAACATGTTTGGGGCCCTAATTGCCTGTAGATTCCAACTACGAATTACAAGTTTCCACTAAATAATTAATTACCTATAGCTTCCAACCACAAATTACAACCAGATTTAGCTACTTCCTATTACCATTAACTAAATTCATCTACAATATGCTAATAATGACATGAATTCAACATGAAATAACTCAACATAAAAACATATAATCTTGTGAACAACAAAGTTAATACAGATCAATTTAACTCATAAATACAAGACAATAGCTGATAAATACTTATCTTTTAAAAATGTTATGAAACTAGCTACTTAGGACAGACGTTCCAACCAAACATAGACTTGTTGCTCTAGATCACAATAGCAAGATACCCCTTAAATGGAGCTAGTAATCCAAAAAATAGGGCGGTATTTCACTTTCCACTCATAGCTCAAAAATCCCACAACCGACCAATATTATCCTACAACTATCTCGATTTTCCACTAGCTCTCTTCCTGTTGACCTTACCAACCCAAGGAATGTAGCCCTTCACTTATCTTAGTCCTTCAGGAATCCCATTCAGTTATCAGGGTCTCTCTAACACATGTAATGGCGAATCACTACGCTAGGAACTCAAGGGAACTCACTACTAGGAAAACTATCAACAAAAATAGAAATAAAATCTTGTTGTTATAGTGGAGCTGACAAATGAGTTCACTCTTCAGGACTGAGAACCTAGCTCTTCAGTATTAATCTCCAAAACAATAAAGAAACACTCCAACATGCTCTAGAATTCGTCCTCCAGGGTGTTCCAGTTCCAATCTCTCCTTTTTTTCTCTCTACTTGTTTTTCATGCAAAACATTTGATTTTCTAACACAAATTTACTCTCGTTTGGCTTTCTTTCTTGACTCACACACTTCCATAGTATGATTGTACTCATCCCCCATGCTTCAAATAACTATGGGATGTGAATTCTCACACACACTCTCTTACATGAATTCAATGATTGGATTTAGGGACACTTGATCACAAAACAGAGTTTAATACATTGTCATAATAAAATTCAGAAATGTAGGTGGAATTAATAGACATCTGTATTTCAACCCCCATCTCTACGCATATCCCCTTAGCAACCAACATAAAATTTTATTATTAAAATTCATAAATACATTTTTCAGATACATCGCTTTGTCTATAGCCACATTATATCTATATTATTCATTAATTAAACTGGGGATTATAGTCGGGATGTTACAACACTCCAATTTGTAGGGTGTAGGTTAGCAAATTGGTTCGTTGAAATTGACTTGGTCCAAGAACTAAATTAAGACATAGGAGGGATATAGAGTCCATAATTTGACCATAGGTTGGTTGCTTTGTAGTGTAGTTTGGTAGGTGGAGCTATTAAATTTTAGTATATATATATTTTTTTAAGTAAAAGGAGAGAGTGGATCCTTCATATTATATCATAACGAAATATACAGTTGTCCTTGGGCTGCCAGTTGTTTCACCAAAAAGTGGAAACCAGAACAATTGGCAACCCTAGATGACTATTGTCAAAAAAGGCAGACAACCATCGACCATGCCCAAATGAAACTAGGACAAGTGGTGGTCCATATTTTGCAGGATAGTTGATGACAACTGAAACTAAAAAGTAACTAAACATAAAAGAGGATTTAACAGACATAACCCCCAAGAGGAGTTGGGAAACTAACCAAAATCGGAGGGCAGATCTAGTCACGTTGTTACCTGTTGAGGTCGTCATTGTCGAGGTTTTCACTGGGCATCTTGTTCCAAGCTGGCAAGGCGTAGAGCATCGCACACGTTGAAAACTTTTTCTTTGTTGGCACGTCCGAGAAGGCCTCATAGAGCATGTCCATGCATTGACTGATGAGTGTGCTATGATAGGCTTGGTATTCCATCAGGTGCCTCAAATCGAGCACCAAATCGAGTTTCTCCTAGTGGAAGAAGGGAAGAGGGACACACCATTGATCTAAGGGTGTTTGAATAGGAGGTAGCACGAGGACTTCGCCACCCTCCTTCACTATGTGCCCATCCAACGTGTCCTCTTCATGTCCATCCCCCGCTACAACCCATGTTCCCTCCATCACATCCTCCAGGTGTCTCATTGTCATGCTTCGCTCCCCATCCCCGCCTTCTGCTCCCATCCCTGTGCTCCCTGGTGCACGTTTTAATACTGTGGGTGGATCAGGCTCCACTGAGAGTAATCATGATGGGCCATTTGGAGGTACTTTTCCAGGATTTCCTCCTCAATGTAACAGACGAGGAAGTCCTCCACAGGTGAAGCCATATTTTTTATCCCTACATCTGCCTGAATTTCATTCCCACGGAGGGTAATTGGAGGCTCAGGTCTCATGAAGGGAAAATTCTCTGGAGGGAGCTGAATTGCCTCTTCCAGAATGACCTCCCCCACCAAAACAGCTAGAGGCTCCTAGGCCATTCTGTCTCTATCATCATAGGGAGAAATTCAAGCTTTTTAGGTGCGAGCAATTGAAAGTGCTTGCTCTAGTTTTTGCAGTCATTTCTGCCTTGCATCTAGGGCATACCAGGTTGGGCCATGACGTGGCTTTCCCCAGTCCCTGGGCATCGTGAGGATGAAGCTACTGGATAATTCCTAGTGGATGCAGCAAAGGATGCTCCCAAGCTCTATAATGTTGGCTTGGTGCGAGCCAGAAAAGGAATGAGGAGAGAAGATGCAAATGCAGAGGTAGATAAAAACCAGAGGGTGCGACGAGACGACCTCCATAACCGCCTCCCAAGCATTGAATTCAATGGACGCAAGACTATTCGCGTGAGTGAAGGGTCTCATGGTTGTGGCCTTGTAGTAATGGCTGACATCCATTCTTAATGTCGAGGGGATGGGAGCCGACCACCCTTATTTATGTCTTGGCCAGGTCCTATGGGATGTGGCACATAGGTGCGACGTGTCACCCCATCCGAGGTAATTTTTAGTATATTGAATTACATGAACTAGTTAAATTTGTTAATTATATTCCTTGGAAGACCTAAATTTGTCTCAACACATTGACATATAATTAACAATTGAGTTAATGATATGTTTATTTATTTACATCCCATTATTATATGAATTTGCAGGTATGTATAGATGAAAACAATGTAAATGAGGAAGGTTCACTCTCAAGTATTTACTTCTCATAATCCAAAATACTTGGAAACATTCATGTAAATTATAAATTCTCAAGTTCACATATAAATCATTATAAGAATTTGGTCAAGCTATCTTTGCATTGAAATGTTAAATACCTCCTATCTGAACCTAATTCCAAGTAGAAYTTAAGCTAAAAATGCGAATTTGAGTTCCATTGGAAAGGGCTATTTCATAGTGCATTTCCATTACTACATTTTGATTCATTAACACTTGCATATATAAATGAATTGAAACCAACTTTTATGATTTCATTTTTCATATATATATAACARTTAAGTGTAATTTTATTATTTTAGTGATGTATAAAAATGAAAAATTGAAAAAGGCTATAAGAAAATGAATTTATTGAAAAAAAAATCATTTTTAAGAAAAATGTATCAATTCACAATCCAAAATCTTAACCAAATTAACCTTAAACAAGAAAAAAAAAATTAAAAAAACAAAACATTTAAAAATAAAATATTTAGAAATAAATTATAGCAAGAAAAACCCAAACATGATAAATAAAGCAAAAGACAAAACATTCCAAAATAAAATATTTAGAAATAAATTAGTTGTTTCTCATCTGGGTGACCTCTTTATATAATGATGATCTCTTTTTATAATGATATAATATATCCATTTTTTAATATAATATAATTATTCTATATTTTAGAAGGTGTATATATTATTAATTTTTTGAATATAAAAAAGAAAATTGATATTTTTAATGGTAAAATATGTTGTAGTGAGAGAAACTAGCCTCTCCCTTATTGAAAGCATGGTTATGACTAGACACCTAATGTAGAAGAACAAGTTAAACAACATGGAAGACAAGAGGCTACCTAAAATTGCTTTCAAATCAAGTCATAACCACCATCGACTCAAGTGAGGATGGCATAAAGACGCTCAATCTTGGCTAAACTATTGGGGAATAATGGAAGAAACCTTTTTGCAAAATAAAGATACTATTAAGAAAAACGTCAAATCAAAATTTAAGGAAAAAATGTGGTATGATAAAGAGTTAGAGGAAAAAAGAAAATTAAGGTATTATAAAGATGTAATCAACCCTAATCTAGAAGATCAAAATTATCTATCTGTTTTGTCAAGTGTAAAGAAAAAAAATAAGCATTGCTAAGATAGAACAAACTCTCACGAGCTCCATAGTGAAACTGGGCGTTGGTCAATTCATAAAATGCCATGGGATGAAAGAGTGTGTCACATTTATGACACTAAGAAGGTTGAAGATGAAAAGCACTTTCTCTTAGATTGTTCAGCCTATACCCATATTAGATCTCATTTTCAAAATATTGATCACACTACCAACCTTCCTAACCTCATAACTCAACAAAAGTATGGTGATCTTGGAAAGCTTCTCTTAATGCTTTTCAAGCACAGAAACAAAATTCGAAAGGATCACAAGTAATCACTTACCCTCTTAAGGTCCGATAGACCAATTAGGACTTAGAGGACATTAATCATCATCATCATCATCATCATCATTAAATAAACTATAAATAACTACATGCATTAATATTTGTTTGACAACATCTAAAAAATTAAACCAACTGGAATCCATGTTAAATTTAGTGTGTATTTAGAGAAAATAATTTTTTTAAGGTGTAATTTTTTTATCATTTAATATGAAGGAATTAATACATGACCTCAAATTAAAAAATAAAGAAATTTACACTTTAATAAATTTGATTACTCTAAGTACCTTATAAATTTGGGTTTAAAATGAATCTAAACTTGTTATAATAATAATAAAAATAAGTAAAAAAATATTTATACAATATATATATATATATATATATATATTATAAGATTTTTAAATTCTTCCTATTTAAACATATTTCAAAATCTATTTTAAACAATAAAATTTTGTTAAATTGCTCATACAATTAATATAAATATAACCAAAAAAAAATGATTTACATACATATGTATTTTTATAAGATTTGAGTTCTTCCCAACTGAAAATATTTCAAAGAAGTAATATAACGACAACCGAAAATCTATTTATATACCTCTGTATTTTTATAAGAATCGAGTTCTTACAAACTGAAAATATTTCAAAATCTATTTTAAAGAATCAACCAATTTGCATTAAAAACATTGATCCTTTGTTTTAAAAATGAAAATTAATCTGAACTAATTTTAACATCATTTCGTCAATATAATTTCAATATGTTATATTGTAATTAGGGCGGGGATAAAGTTTAGGAATTTTACCATAAGTGTCTTCCGGCTTTGGATATGAGCAGCTCTCAAATTGTAGGGATGAAACGCATACAGATATCGTAGAAGAAACGGATACAAGATGTTGTTTGTACTTTCCGACCCATGTTAATTACCAGATGGACATGGTTGATTGGAGAGGGCAAGATACATATTGAAATCTTTTACTTTCAATAGTCTCTAGACATGTTGAAATCCCAATCGTCTCCTAACATCAGGTTCAAGCTGAAACCTCCGCATCACCAGTTTTGTGTTAGAAGCTCAGTAGCATCGACAAGCAAACCTCACACTAGCACCAATTAGATTCAATTCTCTAGTTGAGCCAAACCTTCAGTGACCATGTCAGATACCTCCAATGCCACATTAGAAACAAACAACGTGTCCTTAGATAAACAATAATAATAATGCAAGTTCCATGTGCTAAAATTGTTAAATAGCAGCCACTGAAGCAAGAGGCGATTATTGTTTATTTCCATCTTAAATCAATGGAGCAGATGATCAATGGTTGTCACTTTACCAAGAATAAATAATTTATGCATATATTAAATTAAAGTTTCCACTCAATAATTAATAACTATGAATTACAACAAGATTTAACTATTGCCTATTACCATAATTAAATGCATCTACAATATCTTAAAAATGACATGAATGCAATTTGAAATAACTCAACACAAAAACATATAATCTTGTGTGAACTCAACAACTTAACATATAAATACAATACACAAAAATTTGTCTTTTAAAAATGTTATGCAATGAGTTACTTAGGAGTTACCAGTGATATGGGGCTAGTAATCTCCAAAATAGGTTGGTTTTTCACTTTCCACTCATAGCTCAAATAACAACAAACACTTGTTGTTATAGTGCAATTCACATAGGAGTTCACTCTTCAGCATTGAGAAGCCGACTCTTCACTATTCATCTCCAAAACAATAAAAAAAAGTTCAAACATGCTCTACAATTCGTCCTTCCAGTTCTCATCTCTCATTTCTATTTGCTCTACTCGTTGTTCATGCAAAAACATTGATTGTCTAAGACTATTGTGGCTTCCCACATAAATTTCCTCTCATTTGACTTGCTTGCTTGAGTCACACACTTCCCCGATATGATTGTACTCAGCCCCCATGATCTGAATAACTATGGGATGTAACTTTTCACACCCACCCTCTTACATGCATTCAATGATTGACTTTAGGGACACTCAATCAGAAAATAAAGTTTAATATATAGTCATAATAAAATTCAGGAATGTGGGTGGAATTAATAGACATGAGTATTTCCCCCTTTGACCCCTCTTAGACATTCTCCTAGACCCTCCCCTCTCTTGAGAATTAATTCAGTCCGTATCTCTCTCCATATCCCCTTAAGAGTTGGCATCACATTTTATTATTAAAATTCAAAAATACATTTTGCATGTACATATTTTTGGTTGTAGCCACATTATATCTATATTACACATTAATTAAATTGAGGATAATAGTGGGGATGTTACAACACTGGGTGTAGGTTAGTAAATTGGTTGGTTGAAAGTGACTTGGTCCAAGAACTAAATTAAGACATAGGTGGGCTATAGAGTCCATAATTTGACCATAGGTTGGATGCTCTTAGTCTAATTTAATAGGTGGCACTATTAATTTTTAGTATATTGAATTATATGAACTAGTTAAATTTGTTAATTATATTCCTTTGAGTACCTAAATTTGTATCAACACATTGACATATAATTAACAATTGAGTTAATGATATATTTATTTATTTTCATTCCATTGTTATATGAATTTGCAATCATGCAATTATGTATAGATAAAAACAATCTAAATGAGACATGTTTATTCTCAAATACTTACTTCGAATAATCTAAAATCGTTGGAAATATTCATGTAAATTATAAATTATCAAGTTCACATATAAATCATTATCATAATTTGGTCAAGCTATCTTTGCAATGAAATTTTAAATACCTCTTATCATTATATATAAATCATTATCAATTTCAAATACCTTTATTACAACTTGATTTTGTAAATTTAGATTAAAACTGTCAATTTCACCTCCATCCGAAAAGGTTAATTCATAGTTAATACTACATTTTGATGCATTGACACAAGCCTCTTTCTTTCATTTTCTTTGCATATATAAATGCAATGGCACCAACTTTTTTTCTTTCAATATTATATATATATATATATATATATATTAAGTATAATTTTCTTATTTTAATAATGTTTAAAAATAAAATATCAAATTCCAACTAGAAAACAAATTTTATTGATAATTTTTTTATTGTTTAGAAAAAAATATTATTTCACAGTGCGAAATCTCAACCAAATCAACCCTAAACAAAGAAAAGATTAAAACATTTCAAAATAAAATATTAAAAAATAAATTACACCTAAAAAAACCCAAACATTATAAATAAAGCAAAAGACAAAACATTCCAAAATAATTTTTTTAGAGATAAATTATTTGTTTATCATTTGGTTGATATATTCTCCAAAACCCTCCTTATATAATTGATGATATAATATAATATTTTTCCTAATATCATTTTATAAGGTGTACACATTATAGTATAACTATTTTATAATATAGTATAACTATTTTATAAGTTGTACACATTATTATTTTTTTGAATTCAAAAAAGAAAATAGATATTTTTAATTGTTAAATATGTTGTAATAAAAGTAGTGAGGTGTTATTAAATAAACTATAAGTAATTACATACAGTAATATGTTATTGATAACATCTAAAAAATCAATTTGAATCCATATTAAACCTAGAGTGTAGCTCGAAAATTTATTTTTTGAAAGATGCTTTTATTATTATTTAATATGAAAGAAATAATACATGACTTTTAATTAAATGATAAAGAAATCTACACTTTAATAAATTTGATTACTTTATGTATCTCACAAATCACGGTTTAAAATTTATCTACACTTGTTTTATTATAAACAAAAATAATTGTTTTATTAAAATATAAATAATATAACGATAAGTAAAAAACTATTTATACATATTTATATTTAATAAGATTTTTAACATTTTCAAAATCTATTTTAAACAATAAAATTTTGTAGCAATGCTCATAAAAGTAGTATAACCATAACCTAAAATCTATTTATATACATCTGTATTATTATAAGATTTTAGTTCTTTTAGAATAAACCTATTTCAAAATCTATTTATTAATTAAACTAATTTTAACATCATTTTCTTAATATATTTTTCATCTCCTTAATATAATTTTAATATGTTATATTTTAGTTAGGGCCGTGATATTGTCGAAGAAGCAGATACATTCCAACCAATGTCAATAACTTGGTGGACATGGTCAATTGGAAAGGGCAAGACACATTGAAATCTTCAACTTTCAATCGTCTCAAGACATGTTCTGTTAAAAACTCTAATCATAGTTTGTTAGTTTACCTAATTGTTATATAGTTACATGATACTTATGGTATATTTGTATTATATATGTACGTCTATGTACATGATTATTTGTTTTCTTATTGATGATTATAGAGTATGTCTTTCCTGCCAATATTCTATTTATCTCTGTTCATCATGATTTCTTGATTGCTTCAGTTATTTATATTATGTTTATGCTCTTTTCTTCATTATGAATCTAACAGTGGTATTAGAGCATGATATTGATCTTATGAGTCTGCTTGTACTTGAGTTTTGATTTTGATCTGCATGTACTTGAGTTTCAATTTTTATCTTGTTGTACTTGAGTTTCGTTTCCGTCTTTACCTGGCTGGTAGCCCCAGAAGTCCTCTTGCACAAAATCATCTTTTTCATCTTCTTTCATATGACGGAAAATATCCCCACCTAGGTGGATTTCCCGTAGGAAAAAAATAACCAAAGGCTCCTAGATCGAATGTGGCTAGTTATTTATGGTGTTGTATTTGTCTCTTACTTTGTTTAATGCCTGCAACAAAGGTTCAACAAACAGAGTTTCCATGATGTTGTCCTAATAGGCGTGGGCAGAATACTTGGTTATTTCCAAAGAGACTACACCCACTCCATCGATGTCTCGGGATTTGATCATGGAAAATGTGATTGAGTCGATCAAATGGCCTCCACACCTACAGGCCAATGTAAAATGAGGTTCCAAATCGATTTGGGAGCCGATATTTCGAAAAATATTGGGAATTAGGTTGTTGATCCTTCAACAATCATTGTTATTATTACCACCAATATGGATTGAAAGTCCAAATTTGTCAACGTGGAGGCCTCATTCAATGTTTTAATGATATTTATCTATAGTTTTGAGCGTATTTGTGATATGTAATTACAGTTCGAATGAGATTTGATATTTTTTACATTTGTTTTAACAGTACTACCGAATACCATTAACATAGTGCATCTATAGTCTTAGTGCCTTTGGGATGGTGAATGGAGATTGTGAATGGATGAAGCGTGAAGATGAAAGAAACTGTGAGAATCCCGAAATTGCCATCATTAGCTGGGACAAACTATTTGCAAGATGAATCGTGTGTAAGCTTAGTGAAGAATGTTGAAAAGAGACCGCCCCATGTGCAAGGTGGGGGAATTAAACATCCAAGGCAAGTTGATGTGTAAACTGTCTTGCGTGCTTGGAGAGAGTTAGACACAACCGAGGAAAGAAAGTGTTCGGTTTTGAGGAAGACAGTGTTGCAAAGAGAAAATCGTGTGAGTTGTAGAGAGGAAGTATGATGCAAGAGCATCATTGACAATCATGTGGAGAAAGACTTATCAACGTCAAGGAATCTGTACGGGAGCCCAAAACTGGCAGTTGTAGTAGATATTTTGAAGCACACCTGAACTTCAGCGCCAAAATTAATCTTTTGAGACACGCTTGAATGATTTTTGGCAAAGTGGGAGTTTTCACTCTTGCTCTGGAATACTACTGGTCTAGATAGTCATTAGGTTAAGTTTTAGAGTAGACAAGCAGCCAGGGTAAACCCTAAGAGTCCTTTATGATAAATAGAGGTTTTGTACGCCTGAATGAGGCTAGTCGGTAGTTGGATGGAATAGAAGTTAGGAGAAGATTTCAGTAGTTTTTGTTATTCATTTATAGTTATAACCATTTTTCATTTATGAATATAACAGAGGAAAATTGATCCAATGGATTGTAGAAATTTCAATACACTTAATGTTTTTCCTATGATTCTCTTGATCTATCAATAATATGCCACTGTTAAATACATAATAGCTTTTACTAATATTCTTTCAGAAATTAAACCATGATCACAAAGTGAAACATCAAGAACACATAACACAAAATTTTTTTCAGGAAAGTGTAAAGCTAAAAACCCCACTATCATATGTTATGTATGTCATGGATCATGAAACAATCTCATACAAAACTCTAATCCAAGAGCTCTTAGTACAACACAATCATCTCACACTATCAAACAAAAACTCAGCAATTACATGTGTCAATTCTCTGTGTCCAGACAGCCCGTCTCCTCTGCACAATCCCTACAAATAGAATTCTCACAATGAATTTGAATTGCCTAGTCTGCACATACTCATGAGCATATCCACTACATGTGTGATTGCATGAGTTCACTTCACTCAAATCATAATTGATAGCCAAATTTTCCCTTTCACCTGTTATCTCAACTGGGTCTCCACTGGATCTAGCATGCATGTAGTTAACCGTGGTGAATCTTCAGTTGCATGTGAGTTCACTGATTTGAATTAATTAATAATTAATTCACTGAACTCTCACTAGTGAAAGTTTAGTTACAACTACTACAACTGGTCTTAACTCATTTAACTTAGTTAAACTACTTCACAACTCTCATAACTACACTTATAACTGTATTAAAACTCCAACTCACTCAGTTATAAATGAGATAATATATTAATATTTATTGTCCACTTTATTTCAGGGAAAAGTAAATTAGACACATGTCTCTTATTGACTTTTCAACACTCCTTCTCAACAAGAAAGGGATTATCCTTCACCGCAATCCTGTCTCTATGATATTCGAATTTGGTCCTGGTTAGAGCCTTCGTCAGAATGTTTGCATCCTGATTTTTCGTAGGAATGTATTGAAGCAACATGATCTTTCGCTGCACAGAATCTCTGAGATGATGATACCAGGTATCTATATGCTTAGATCTATCATGAAACACATGATTAATCGAGAGTTTAATGCAACTCTGATTATCACAATGAATCACTATTGGATCTAAATGAGAACCAAACAAACCAACCAAGATCTTTCTCATCCAGATAGCCTCACATGCAGCTTGACTTGCTTCCATGTATTCTACTTCTACTGAACTAAGTGCCACGGATCTTTGTTTCCTATTGTACCAAGAAACGACTATAGATATGATACTAAAGATTCCCCCTGATGTGCTCTTTATGTCCGTTGGGCTGCCCACCCAATCTGCATCTGTGAATCCATGCAACTTAACCTTATCTGTCTGTCTGTACCCTAATCCATACTTAGATGTTCCCTTCAAATATCTCAGGACATATTTACCCACCTTCCAAAAGAGTTCGACCATCGCTTGACTTAGTTGGTTAACCGCATAGCAAATGTCCAGTCTCGTGTTCACTAAATACATTAGTTAACCCACTAACTATCGATAGACAGTAGCATCCACTACCTCTCCATAAGTAGCATCCTCTTTACTCAAGTTTCCTGGAAAAGGAGTATCCATGGGTTTGCATCCTTTCATGTGAAACTTACCTAGTATCTCCCTTGCATACTTGCCTTGAGACACAAAAAGTTCACCATCTCACTAGCATATTTCCAATCCAAGAAAATAATGAAGAAAGTCCAAATCCTTCATCTCAAACTCCTTTGCAAGGTCATCCTTGCATGAGTGTATCAACTGCTCATCACCAGTCAGTATTAAATTATCAACATAAAGAACAATGATTAATAGCTTACGCTCCACCAAAATTTGGTATAAGTTTGCATCTGCTTCACTTTTGGTGAAGCACAATCTAGTGAAATCGTTGTCTATCTAAGTGTACCAAGGATGGGGTGCTTGATTCAGCCCATACGATGCTCTCTTGAGTCTACACACATGTGAATCCCTGTCAAATGTCTCTAAACCTCCTGGTTTCTCAATGTACACTTCTTCCTCAATGATCCCATTGAGAAACATAGTTTTTACATCCATATGATGAATGCGCCAGCCCATATGCACTGAGAGTGTAGGGATGGATCTTATGGAAGAGTACCTTGTGACAGGGGAAAAGGTCTCATCATAATCTATCCCCTCGAGATCTGAGAAGCCTCTGGCCACAAACATGGCCTTGTATTTTTCCACACTCCCATCAACAACTTGTTTTACCTTGTAGATCCATCTCAAACTACCACTGATTTGTCGATTGGTCTTGGGACAATTTCCCATGCACTRTTTTTTACAATGGATTCATACTCCTCTACCATAGCATTAAATCAAGTGTGATCCTGCACTTCTTCCTGAAAGGAAGATGGTTCAGTCACAATACATTTACTCATGAGAGCCATGTATCTAGCAAATCAATCAGGAGACCGTCTCTGTCTACGCTSTGAAGTAGGGGCTCCTACATTCTGTGCAACATCTAGTCTCAATCTATCATCTTTCATGGTGTTCTTTCTGCCATTTCTGATGGATGGCTCTGGATGAGTGGTTTCCTCCACTACATGAACTTCCTCATGTGGTTGATCCACATCTTGAGACTCATCTTTGGGAACCAACAGTTTCTCTTCTGCATGCAAGTCTAGCTTCCTCTCAAGTGACAACCACATGGCTTTCCCCTCATGGAATTTTATATCTTGTCGCATAACAATCATCTTACTGTTAGGAAAATACACACAATAATTATGGGGTGTTTGTGTGTACCCAAAAAATATCCCAACATCAACAGTTGGTTCGAGCTTCTTCTTGGAATCCTTGGTCACATGCATATAAACATATGAGCCAAAAATTTTAAAATGAGAAACATAAGGTTTCTTACTAGTGAAAGCTTCTTCAGGTGTACTCATGCCAAGTATTCTATGAGGACAATGATTTTGCACATAAACCGTAGTATTGCATGCTTCTACCCACAAATGCATTGGTAGGCCCTGATCATGCAACATCGCTTATGCTGCACCCACGATCATTCTGTTCTTTCTCTCCGCAACCCCATTTTGTTGTGCGTTATGAGGCGCTATGAGTTCTCTTTGAGTTCCTTCTCTGCTATAGAATTCTTTGAATTCGTTAGAGATGTATTCTCCACCATTATCACTCCTTAAATCCTTCACTTGCTTCCCTGACTCTTTCTCCACCAATACTTTAAACTCACAGAACTTTGAGAATGTTTGATCCTTCTTCTGCATGAAGAATATCCAACATTTATGGGAAAAGTCATCAACAAAAATAGCATAATACCTATGTTTTGTTGTTGAAGCAACTGAGAATGGTCCACACACATCTGTGTGAATTCTCTCAAGGATCACCGAAGCATGATTCTCCTTTTCATGAAAGGTGGACTTTACATACTTCCCCAGGGTGCACCCCTTTGACTGATCTAACTGAGCAAGTGTTCCCCTTGGAAGTCCAGTATATATTTGTTGCATGATCTTCAAGGCCCCATGATGAATATGACCCAATCACCTATGACATAATTTGCCCTCATCCCGGATCACCACTTTTTTTTCCTTGCCCATAATGGCAGCGCAACCATCTACCTCCGTCATGTAGATATTATTAACTCAAATCCCTATATTCTTGACTTGACCCATTTCTTTATGTCACGGGAAGGATTTTCCATCACTGAAAACAACATCATAGCCTCTGTCCTCCAACATTGCGACTAAGACCAAGTTTTTCTTCAGATCTAGAACATGCATAACATTTTTCAATTGAAATGGTTTACCTGACTCCCTATGAAAGGTTATGGTACCAATACCAGTCCCACTGTATCGTCCATCGTCACCCATATCTCTATGAATTCTGAGATCTTTCTCCTCCAAGTCACTGAAAGACTCTCTATATCCCATCATGTGGTAGGAAGTGCCACTATCCAAATACCACACCGATCCCAATGCATGTGAAGCCATGCATGTGATCAAAGAGAATTCAAGTTCAAATTGTGAGAAAAGAGCCTCACTAGTTGCAACTCCAACAACCGTATTGTTCTTCCTCTTCTACGAACAATTAGTAGTGAGATGCCCATGTTCGTGATAGTGAAAACACTTCACTTTGGAAAAATCCATCTTCTTGACTTTAGACTTGGATTTTTAATGGAATTTCTGCCCTTTCCCTTTCCTTGCCTTGGCAGTCAAAGCACAATCCTATTCATCATCATGCTTTGATGAAGATCCATCTCTGGTGTTCTGCCTGAACTCCTCCTGCACTAGATCTGACCATAGTCGTTCCCAATCTAGTAATTTTTCCCTTCCATTAAGAGAGTCTTGATAACTGTGCCAACTCTTGGGAAGTCCTAGGAGAGACAAGCTCACCAAATCATCATCATTGACTGTTATTCCCACACACCCCATCTCATCCTAACATTGGAAAAACTTCGTGAGATATTTTGGAATGGAGTCGCCCTTCTCCATCTTGATCTTCCTGAGTTTATCTTTGAGTGCCAATTTTCAATGGTCACTGTTGTTTTGGAATAGATCCATCAAAACCTTCCACGTTGCATGTGGTGTGATTTTCACATGGATACTTGAGACAATGTGGTCTTGTACTCCCGCCAATAGAATCCTCCTTGCCTTTTCCACTTTATTTTTCCACGCATCAAGATTTGCAGTGTCTGTAGCACCTGGCTTAGGAACGTCTCTGTCAATGAATTCCTTCAAGCCATTGTCTTCATGTACTGCTTCCATCCTGTCCTTCCAAGCAATGTAGTTTGAGTTTCCCTTGAGTGCATACTCCAACCTCAAGACATTGAAAACCATTTTGATCTTGAATCAACTATAGCACAAAGAAAGTCCTTCTGTAAATTGAAATTCTATCCAACCAAAAACTCAATTGTTGCAATCCTTCTTGCTCTGGGAGGTTTGCACTTGACCAATTACTAGCCCGAGGGAAGTTCACACCTCACCTATGTATAGCCTGCGAACTTTATGAGAGAGTTCACACTATAATGCATTGTGGGGTGAGGGAGGTTCGCACCTCTCCTTTGAGCAGCCTGCAAAATCCTAAGGGAGGTTCACACCTCTCCTTTGAGTAGGGTACGAAAGTTTATGAGAGAAGAAATATGTGTAGATTTCAGTACTAAGGTTCGCACCCTACCAGAGATGGGACCTGCAAAAATACTACAATTTTCGCACCTCACTTCTGTGGTTGTGTGGCTCTAATACCATGTAGATATTTCAATACACTATTTCCTGTGATTATCCCGATCTAACAATTATATGCCACTGTTAAATACATAATAGATTCTACTAATATTCATGCATAAATTAAACCACGATCACAAAGTGAAATATCAAGAACACATAACACATAATTTTTTTCAGGAAAGCATAGAGATAAAACCCCACTATCATATATTATGTATATCATGGATCATGAAACAATATCATACAAAAATCTAATCCAAGATCTCTCAATAGAATACAATCATCTCACACTCTCATACAATAACTCGACAAATACATGTGCCAATTCTCTGTGTCCAGACAACCTGCCTCCTCTGCACAATCCCTGCAAATAGAATTCTCACAATTAATTCGAATTTCCTAGTCTACACATGCTCATGAGCATATCCACTGCATGTGTGATTGCATTAGTGCACTTCACTAAAATCACAATTGATAGCCAAACTATCCCTTTCACCTGTTATCTCAACTGGGTCTCCACTGGATCTACATGCATGTAGTTAACTGTGGTGAATCTTCAGTTGCATGTGAGTTCACTGATTTGAATTAATTAATAATTAATTCATTGAACTCTCACTAGTGTAATTTTAGTTACAACTAGTACAACTGGGCTTAACTCACTTAACTGAGTTAAACTACTTCACAACTCTCATAACTACACTTATAACTCTGTTACAACTCCAACTCACTCAGTTATAAATGAGATAATAGATTAATATTTATTGTCTAATTTATTTAAGGGAAAAGTAAATTAGACACATGTTTCTTGTTGACTTTTCAACATGGATGGTGTAGACATTGCTTGCAATTCTCTATTATTGTGTTCTCATGAATGAATGATTTTTTTTATGAGTGGATGGAACTGTGAATGTTAGGATAAGTTTCAATTGTTTCTCGTCTGTCAAGGTAGTGCAAGTGTGCACATAGAATGCAAGGATTGTGTTGACAAAGTTTGTTTCGATTCTGAAGCTCATAAGAGATAGCACAAAGCTTTCCCTCTGCAAAGAGTGCAAAGAGACTAGTGAAAGGCATGCATAGTTGTCCACAAGAACCCTAACCTACCAAGAAGATCTGGTGCAAGGAGTTCACAGATCCAAGATTCAACTAAGTGTCAAAGAGTTAGGAAAGGAGAACTCCACGAAGGCAAGAGGAATTTCTCTTCAAGAAATCCTTTGGAATCTGAGTTATTGAATTCCTGAAATGTAAGGTGTGCACGGGCAGTCAAAGTCTTCAGAAGACCAAGCTCAGGAGGAATAACACTTTGCATAAGAGATAAATTACCCAAGAATAAGATTTGTCCAAGGAGAAAAGGTTCTAAACCTTTGAACACCTAGAATATATTCTGATTCTAAAGATAGCATAAGAGCAAGGGGGAAAATATCTTAGTCGTTCGATATGAATGCTAGAGAATTGAAACAATCCATTGAGAGGGACATGTGGCAAACGACCAACATTTTTCTGACTCGTGCTTTGGAGGAGTCAAAGGGTAGAACGCTAAGAATTTTGGAAGCCGAAATCCAGGACTTGAGCTGAGTCATTGGATCTACGAGATATATGGACCGTTGATTGTCTAGGGTGAAATATGAGCATTTTGGGGATTGGAGGATTCGAGGTGACAAGTCTTTCAAATTCACAAAACGCGAAGTCCCAAAGTCATCATGATTTTAGGATCGAAGGAGAGACCTGGACCGTTGATGTAGTGCCATCACAATTTCAGCTATTAGGAGAATGGAGGCAAGGAGACTCAGAACTTGCGAATCTCGAAATGCCAATTTGATTGCAGTTGTTGACCAAGGGAAGATCTAAGCCGTAGATATTGGGTCATCATGATTTCGGCAAGGAGACACCAAAGATGCAAAACGCGAAATGTTGATTTGATCGTAGTCATCGATTAAGGAAAGATTTGGACAATAGATCAAGGGTCATCGTGATTTTGGTTATCGAGTGAATGGAGGTAGCAGCGCTCCCAAGGTCGTGAAATGTGAAATCACGATGCACCTTTCACTCTAGCGCATGGTAACCACTAGTGGTCACAAGGGAGAAAGGTCTTAGCAGAGAGTAGATAGCACCCATTTGGTGTTGAGGTTCGAACAACACTTGGGAGAGAAGTCGCGGGTCTTAGACAATCTGCACATTTGGAGAAAAGACCTTTGTAAGTGGGTTTGGGGTCTAGCAGAGACTCGGAGAGTCAAGAAGACTTAGTATCTTGATTGATTCTAGACTGGGAGGTCGCGCAGGCCTTAGGAGAGAAGGAAGGTCTACACCAAGTGGTATCAGAGAAGAGGTTTTGCTGGCAGACAAGAGACAAAGGAGAGGAGACAAAATGACTCAAAGTTGTACTCTGTGTCTGACAGTCAGTCAACACAATTCTTCCAAGGAGACGAGTGGAACCACCTTTGGCCAATCAATATGTAGAAATGGATATGCGAGAACTCTATGCAAGATTAGAGGCAATGGAGGAAGTGCAGAGATGAGCACCTGATGTTGGAGACGTCAGTGATGTAGAGAGCGAAGAAGCTGTGGGAGAAAATGTCATCGGAGATGTTGTAGGAGAGGATGTCTCTGAAGAATTCTTGCCGAGAGTAGTATCCAGATTGGGAGGCAAAGCCAATATGGAGGTCCCAATGTATGAAGGAAATTTAGATGCTGAAGAGATATTGGATTGGATAAGATCCATGGAAAAATATTTCAACTATGAAGACATTGATGAGGAAATAAGGGTGAGACATGTTCTCACCAGACTAAAAGGAAATGCAACGCTATGGTGGGATGAACTGCAGGCTAAGAGAATAATGAACGGAAATAAGAAGATACAGATCTGGGATAGAATGGTAGCCAAGTTGAAGGCTAAATTCATTCCCAAATATTATCAGATCAATCTGCTCAATAAAATGCAAAACCTGAGACAGAAAAGGGTGAAAGTTAAGGAGTACACAGAGTAGTTCTATAGGTTGAACATCAAAATTAGAGAAAGAGAGAGAGATGAAGAAAAAGTATCCAAATATATAAATGGCTTGAGATATGAAATCTAGGATGAGCTCAATATGATTTCAGTAAGAATAGTGGAGGATGCTTATCAGTTTGCACTAAAGGTAGAGGAGAAGTTGGCCAGAAAGAAAAGCAAGCAAGGGAGAGGTAAAATCCTCATCCCAAACAAAATCAAGGGAGTTACCCATGAAAGAACACATAATTCTAAGGACGAGACTGAGAAACCACACAATCACTCGAAAAGAGGAGGAAGTTCCCGAGAAAGATAGGGTGGTGGAAGAAATTCTTCTAGAGGAAGAGGAATAAGAGGAGGAGGAGATGTAAGATGTTATGCCTGTGGAAAGACAAGACACATGTCTTGGGAATGTCTCAAGAAAAATAAATAAGGAGGAGGTGAAGCTCACATTTCAGAAGCACAAAGACGAGATGTTGAAGCAGAAGGAGCAGAGGATGGAAAAATCCTCGATGTTGAGGAATGTTCTCTTAAAATCAGAGGAAAAAGTTGAAAGGTCGGTGTAGATGAATAGTCTCTTCAGAACAGCTTCCAGCACTAAATACAGAGTATGCAAGGTGATAATTGACAGTGGGAGCAATGACATCTTAGTATCCACAGAAATGGTGGAGAAATTGGAGCTAGAGACAACTGCACATCCAAATCCATACAAAGTCTCGTGGTTTCAGAAAGGACACCAGGTAATGGTTACTAAACAATGCATGGCTGAATTTAAGATAGGAGGATATAGAGATGAAATTCAATGTGATGTAATTCCCATGGATGTATGCCATGTTTTTTTGGGAAGACCATGGGAGTTTGACATGAATGTCATTCATGATGGGAAAAAAAAATACATACACATTAGAGAAGAATGGAAGGACATGCATGATGTTGGAAATAGAGGAGAAGAAAGTGAAAGAGGAGGCTAGCACCACAATACTTCTCATGAGTGGGAAGGAATTCTTGAAAGAGGTCAAGGAAGAATAAAAGATGTATTTTGTTGTGGTGAGGAAACCCAGAGTTATCCTTACAAGTACTTCGATGGAGGATTTTCCTGAAGAAGTTCAAGAATCACTGGATAATTTTGCTGACATAGTGGTGGATGAGCTACCTAAATCATTTCCACCCATTAGAAGTATCATTCACCATATTGACTTGAAACCATGAGCAATCCTGCCGAACAAAGCAGCATATACATTGACACCTCGAGAGAAGGAGGAAGTGAAAAAAAAGTCCAGGAATTGTTAGACAAAGGTTTGGTCAGAGAGATATTGAGTCCATGTGTAGTACCAACTATGTTGAGTCGAAAGAAGGATGAAAGATGGAGAATGTCTACAGACTCAAGAGCCATTAACAAGACCACCATCAGGTATAGATTCCCTTTACAATTAATGGATGATTTAATGGACTTTTTAAGTGGAGCATTTTTTTTTTCTAAAATAGATTTGAAAAGTGGATATCACCAGATTAGAATGAGAGAAGGTGATGAGTGGAAGACAACCTTTAATACAAATGAAGGTTTTTATGAGTGGCTTGTTATGCCATTTGTCTTAACAAATGCCTCAAGTACTTTTATGAGGTTGATGAATGAAATACTGAAAGATTTCATTGGCAAGTTTGTGGTTGTATATCTGGATGATATACTAATCTTTAGTAGGACTAAAGAGGATCATTTAAGGCACTTAACATTAGTGATGAGGAGACTACAACAGGTGAAGTTGTTGATAAATCTGAAGAAGTCCTCTTTTATGAATACAGAACCCATTTACTTCGGTTTTGTGATCTCTTCAAATGAGTTGAATATGGATCCAGACAAGGTGAAAGAAATCAAAGAATGGTTGTCACCAAGGAGTATGTTTGAGGTAACGAGCTTCCATGGATTAGTAGGATTCTATAGGAAGGTCATCAAAGACTTTAGTGGAATTTGTGTGCCAATGATGGATATAGTGAAGAAGAAGCACAAATATTTGTAATGGACAGAGGAAGCTAAGAAAAGCTTAAATATACTAAAGGAGAAAATAATAGAATGACCAATTTTGGTCTTACCGAATTTTGAAAAGACATTTCAGGGGACATGTGATGCAAGCAGAGTTACAATAGGAGCAGTTTTGAGTCAGGACAATAGACATGTTACCTATTTCAGTGAGAAAAGGAATGATACCAAGAGAAAATACTTCACGTATGATAAGGATTTTTATGCCATAATTCAAGCCTTCAAGAAGTGGATGCATTATCTTGTCCCACAGGAATTTGTCTTGTATAGCGATAATCAAGCTTTACAATTCATAACCAAGCAAGAAAAATTGAATCAGAGGCATGGAAAATGGGTTGCGTTTATGCATAAATTTACTTTTTTCATAAAACATATTGTTGGGAATGCTAACAAAGTTGTTGATGCATTGAGCAGGAGATGTTTGATTCTGCGGGAATTTTAGGTGAAGAACTTGGGGTTTGAACACCTTAAGGACATGTATTGTGATGATACAGATTTAAAGGAAGCATACGAAGCATGTGAAAACCATTTGCTGAGATACAAAAGCCAGTGGACAGAGTACATGGTTCCAGAGCGATTGTTGTTCAAGGGGAATCAGTTGTGCATACCAAAATGCTCAATGAGGGATAACCTTTTGAAGGAAAAGCATAGTGTAGGCTTGGTTGGACATTTCGGCCATGATAAAACATTATCACAGTTGAGAAGTTCATACTATTGGCCAAGTATGAGAACATAAGTGATAAATTTTGTGAACAGATGTAGAAGCTGCCAACATGCAAAAGGAAAAATACAGAACACTGGATTGTATCAATCATTGCCAATACCAGAGAGGTCGTGGGATGCAATAAGCATGGATTTCATATTAGGACTGCCAAGAACACAAAGAGGATTTGATTCCATATTTGTGGTGGTGGATAGATTTTCAAAGATGGCACATTTTATCCCATGCCAGAAGACCAGTGACACAACGCATGTTGCAAATATGTTTTTCAAGGAAGTTGTGGGACTTCACAACCTACCCAGAAGCATTGTCTCAGATAGTGACAAAAAATTTGTTGGTCATTTTTGGAGAGCATTGTGGAAGAAGTTGGGGAAATATTTTTCCTTCAGCTCATCTTATGACCCTCAGACAGATGGATAGGTTGAGGTGGTAAATAAAAGTATGGGAAACTTATTGAGGAGTCTGGTTACTGAACATCATAATCAGTGGGATCATATTTTGCCACAAGTAGAACTTGCATACAATGACTCACCAAATTGGATCACTGGAGATATCCCATTCCCAATATTGTGTGGAATGAAAACCAAGGGAGTATATAAGTTGAGAGACTTGGAACAGAGTGATATCAGGAGCATTGGAGCAGAAGATTTTGCTTCAAACATGTAGAATCTCCATAGCCAGATCATGGGACAATTGTAGAGTTCTAACTAGGAGTATAAATGTAGAGTTGATCAACATTGCAGAGAACTTCAATTTGAAGTAGGAGATCAGGTTCTGGCACATGTCAGAAAACAGAGGTTCCCTAGGGGAACAAATAATAAGTTAAAGATGAAAAAGATAGGACCATGTAAGATCTTGAGGAAGTTTGATGCAAACGCCTACGAGATTGAACTTCTAGATGGTCTAGGCATATCACCCATATTCAATGTTTAAGACGTGTATCCTTACAAGAAAGATGACACAGAGGGGTCAAAAATTCAAGAGAAGATCCAATGGGAGAAACAAATGCATGTAGCAGATAAACCACAAATAGAGAAGATCGTGGATTAGAGAATCAGTAAAAACATGAGGAGGAAAACCTATTTTGAATATCTGGTCAAGTGGAAGAGACACCCAATAGAAGATTCCAGTTGGGACAATGAATTTTCTATACATAAGCATGGAATGTCAGTACGAGAGCTCATGGAAAGAAGTCCATGAATTTTTTTCAAGGGGAGTATGATGCAGGAGCATCATTAGAAATCACATGGAGTAAGACTTATCAATGTCAAGGAATCTGTACGAGATCTCAATGATGGAATTTGAAATAGATATTTTGAAGCACACCTAGACTTCAGCACCAAAATTAATCTTTTGAGGCATGCTTGAATGATTGCGGGCGAAGTGGGATTTTCCACTCCTGCTCTAGAATTCGATTGGTCTAGACAGTCGTTAGGTTAAGTTTTAGAGTAGACAAGTAGCCAGGGAAAACCCTAAGATTATTCTGTGATAAATAGAGGTTTTATACGCTGAATGAGGCTAGTCGGTAGTTGGATGGAATAGAATTTAGGAGAATATTTTAGTAGTTTTTGTTGTTCATTTACAGTAGTAACCATTTTTCATTTATGAATATAATAGAGGAAAATGGACCCAATGCATGGTGTAGACATTGCTTGCAATTCTTTGTTATTTTGTTCTCATGAATGAATGAATTTCGTTATGAGTGGATGGAACTGTGAATGTTAGGATAATTTTCAATTGTTTCTCTTTTGTCAAGGTAGGGCAAGTGTGCACACAAAATGCAAGGAGTGCGTTGACGAAGTCTGTTTCGATTCTGAAGCTCAAAAGAGATAGCAAGAAACTTTCCCTCTACAAGGAGTGAAAAGATACTGGTGCAAGGCGTGCATAGTAATACGCAAGAACCCGAACCTTGCATGAAGATCTGGTGCAAGGAGTGCACAGATCCAAGTCTCGACTATGCATCAAAGAGTCAGGAAAGGAGAACGCCAGGAAGGCAAGAGGAATTCCTCTTCGAGTAATCCTTTGGAATATGAGTTATCAAATCCCTGAAACGCAAGGTGTGCATGGGAAGTCGAAGTCTTCAGAAGACCAAGATCGAGAGGAATAACACTTTGCATAAGTGATAAAGGACCCAAGAATCAGACTCGTCGAAGGAGAAAAGGTTCAAAACCTTTGAACACCCAGAAGATCTTCTAATTCTAAAGATAGCATAAGAGCAAGGGGGAAAATATATCAGTCGTTCGATCTGAATGCTAGAGAATTAGAATCGTTCATTAGGAGGGACTCATGGAGAACGATCAACATTTCCATGACTCATGCTTTGGAGGAGTCAAAGGCTAGAATGCTAAGAATTCATGAAGCCCAAATCCATGACTTGATCTGAGTCATTGGATGCACGAGAGATCTAGATCGTTGATTTTCCAGGGTGAAATATTGACATTTCAGGGATCAAAGGATCAGAGGTGACAATTCTTTCGAATTCGCGAAACACGAAGCCCCGAAGTCATCGCGATTGTTGGATTGAAGGAGATACCTGGACTATTGATCTAGTTCCATCATGATTTCGACTATCGGGAGAATGGAGGGAAGGAGACTCCAAAGTTGTGAAGCACGAAACGCCGATTTGATCGTAGTCATTGATTAAGGGAATATCTAAGCTACAGATCTCAAGTCATCGCGATTTTGGATATCGAGAGAAAAGAGGCAAGGAGGTGCCAAAGAGGTGAAACGCGAAACGTCGATTTGATTGTAGTCATCAATTAAGGAAAGATCTTGACCGTAGATCAAGGTTCATTGCAATTTTGGCTATTGGGTGAACGGAGGTAGTTGCGCTCCTCGAGTCACAATACACGAAATTGCGACGTGCCTTTCACTCAAGCGCGTGGTCACCGCCAGTAGTCACAAGGGAGAAAGGGATTAGCAAAGAGGAGCTAGCACCCATTTGGCATTGAGGTTCAAAGAACGCTTGGGAGAGAAGCCGCGGGTCTCATATGACCTATGCATTTGGAGAAAGGACCTATGTAAGTGGGTTTGGGGTCTAGCAGAGACCCAAAGAGTAAAGGAGACAGGGAGGTCATGCAGCCTTGAGGAGATAAGGGGTGTCTACATCAAAGTAGAAACCTCCAACCAAGTCGTAACACATTGCAAAGTGAAAGTCATTTTTTGGTGCAATGCATTCTGTTATGGTTGCCGACGGCAAAGTACTTCGCGGACATAATCCTCTCTAGGGAACAGTAGGAAAAGATTATATATGGTTGATTAAGTATGGGGACTCACTTTATCACTGGAAAACCCTAAGTGATGGTAAGAAATCATTCAGGTTTTTGGTACAAGATATCTCTAAATATATATTGAAATAGTTGTCCGCATTTCAATAGTTCAATATATATTGAAAAAACCACTCATTACATTTCAGTTTAAGATATACATTGAGATAGCTTCCCATAGTATATATATTTAACATATCAATTGAATATATTTTACATTATATTTGTTGACAAACTGGCAAAGAAGTTTGGGTGTATGAAATTGAATGTGTTAAAGGTGAATTTTTGGTTGAAGCCAACACCCTTTTGTTGAGTTGAAATTATTGTAAGAGGGTGGAATTGCAAGAAACCCTCACTCCATTAAGAAAGAAACGAAGACCCATTCTGAACCTATTTTTGTTCAGAACCCGAAATTGAATAAGGGGGTCTTAGGATATTTTTGTGCATCTATGTCATTGGTTATCCTGTAGTTTTTGGCATTCATGCAATGAACGATCACTCCTGGCATGCACAACAGGATACAAAATTGAATTTTGTGGCATCAACATATAAACATCTCTCTTCCATATTCTGCATAATGGAAATAATTAAAGAAATATTTACAATATTGCACACGTTAATTAACTCAATTACAGAATCTACAATTGCAATAAACAAATGCAATCTTAGTACATGGATTACTTGTTTACAAGTAATGCACAAGAAAGTTGATATCTTAAAAATTCAAAACAAAATGTTATCTGATGAGTTAAATCTCCATTGACACCAACAATGTGATTTCAACAAACAAAATGACATCAAGGATGAAAATAATGAAGACACTCAGTTGACTAGTGATGACAGTCATAAACATGAAGATGAGTTGGATGAAGTCCCTATGTCAAAAAAAGTTGTGGATAACTGTGGAAAATAAATTAGAATTGTTCGACCATGGGAAGAATTATGCTTTAAATGAAATCGATATGGACTAGGATATGAAAATGATGCTCATGAACTTTTTCATATTTATAATTATAGGAAACCTATTTGCTTTTTGAGTGGAGGTTTTTTGAATGACTATAAGAAGACAAAGCTTGACGATATTGGTAAGGAACACATACATGATATTGTGGATGATGATGTTGCTACAGATATTCCAGATTATGATAATCAGTCAGATAAAGAACCCATATAGTACAAACATTGTCACCGTTTTGGCCATGATAAGTCAAACTATTTTCATCTTAACCCATGCAGATTTTATAGGAAGACAAATCACCTCTAAGTAAAGTGTCAAAAGAAAAAGAGGAAGCATATTAATTTTGAATGGTTAGGAAATTGGCATTGGCTTTTGGAAGCCAATTCATTTGAGCATTCTTATCGATGGATTTATACACAAGTACAATCGTACTTGATTGGAGATATTTCTATAGTTGATGAACATGAACGCTTTTAAGGATTGGATGATATCGGGTATGATCAGGGCCCAATTGATGTAGTATTCTGATTTGAAGTGCGAGTCTTCAGACTCAGTCGAAAGACAATTTGATTACCCTTTTCCACTTTCAAAGGGGGTATATCTCATTATCTAGACTTCTCACTTTTTCGTTGACAGGGGGGAAATTAGTGAGAAATGTCATACTTCAGGTTTCAGGACTTGTCTCTGTCCTACATTATGGATTTGTGTCTGTTCAAAATATGATTGTAATTGGCTGCATGATCGGTTGTACATGACACCCCTGAGTTTTTGGTCCAAGTTGTAAGTATTTCCATAGGCTATTGTATTCCCCATCTATTTAGTAAGTCCTGTTAATTCAAGCAACTATATTGCTCTTGTTCATAAAGAGGATGGTGTGTGGCATGAACCACTATATAGCTTTATGGTGTATCAAAGACATTGAATCTTCGATTAAGGGGGGGAAATATGAGATATGTGATAGTAATCTTAGATTGAGGGACCAAAGTATGTGAACAGATGATCAAATAGCAGTCTTCTCACAACAAAATCAATGAAGTCAATGAAGTTGAGAATGATCAGATCAATGAAGTCAATGAATTTGATAATGATCAGATGAGAGATCATTGTTTCGATATTCATCCATGTATACATCGTGAAAGTGTACACATTGTTCCAGTAGCTTATACAGGTGTTGGATCTCTTCTTGGCCATACTTGCGAATGACGTTTAAGGGAATTTGAACCACTTGCCCTTGACAGGGGGGAAATTTAAAGTTTCCAGTCAAGTTCCAAGTTAGATTTAGATCCTATGAACAGATGATCAATTATGCAACCTAGTTCCTTGTATGCAATCTTATTCCTGAACCTTTTGTTCTTAATAGTTTGTGGTCAGCTTAAAACCACTAATTAAGCAAAAGAGATGAAGTTTTGCTTGTTAAATTTTCATATTTTTGAGCCTTGAGCTCTTCTGAGTTTATGGTCAACTTAAAACGATGTCATTTAGTAGAAAATATCATGTTCTACTAGAAATTCGGTTTGTGGTCATCCCGAAACCACCAAATGAGTTTGTGATCACCCTTAAAAACCCAATTTAGTAGAATACATCAGCTTCTGCTATTTTTTTCAGAGTTCAGAGAGGATCTTAATCCTTCTGAATATTTTCTTGACACATTACTAGTTTTGAAGTAGTGGCAATTTTTTGGGCAAGACCAAACTTATGATTAAGGGGGGATGTTAAAAACTCTAATCATAGTTTGTTAGTTTACCTAATTGTTATATGGTTACATGAAATTTATGGTATATTTGTACTATATATGTACATCTATGCACATGACTATTTTCTCCCTCATTGATGATTATAGAGTGTGTATTTTCTGCCAATATTCTATTTTTCTTTCATCATCATGATTTCTCGATTGCTTCAGTTATTTCTATTATGTTTCTATTTTTTTATTCATTATGAATCTAACATGTTCAAATCCCAATAGTCTCCTTACATCAAGTTTAGGCTGAAACCTCCGCAACACCAATTTTGTATGAGAAGATCAACAACATCAACAAAGAAACCCCACAGTAGCATCAATTAGATTCCATTCTCTACTTGAGCCAAAACTTCATTGGCCATGCCAGATACCTGTAGTTCCACATTAGAAACAAGAAATATTTCCATATAACAACCATAAGAATGACGCAAGTTCCATGCGCTAAATTGGTTAAAAAATAACCACTAAAACAAGAAGCAGTTGTTATTTATTCCATCTTAAACAAATGGAGCAGAGAAAATGATCAATGGTTATCACTGATAATATCTACTCACCACACATAAACAATTTATGTATATACTCTAACATGAGTTTCTACAAATTTCAAATTTTCATATAACTTGCACCCTTACCAAACACTATGTTACTGTCAATATTACTATATTAGAAATTATAGATGTTGGATTGTCACAAAAGTAAGTCCTTTTGAAGGGATTTATTGTGCTATGGATGAATAGTATCAGGAAACGCTTTTGGTAATACCTAACATCATGGTTGTAAGATCACAATCCACATATTTTCATGTATCTTGTGTCTTCCAGCTAGCAACCAATTGGTGTAAAGAAACCTAGGATATCATCTATGCTAGCGAAATGATACCTATTAATCTATATAAACTAGTACTAGTTCATCAGAACTGTGCACTCATCTATTTTCTTTTTCAAATATTTGCATATTCAACAGGGTTTGCAGTTTATGGAGAAGTGCGGTGGATTATAATTTGCACAATGGACAAAATCTGCATCACCATCATAATCATCATCGTTGTTCCTGAAATCAGTCTTTCTCATCCCCTTTGCTCGTGAAATACTGATTTATCTGCATTGCCACTGGAACATTGATGATGATCATGATAAATAAATCTTTCATGAGCAAAGGGGATAAGAAACACTGATTTCTGGAACAACGATGATGATCATGATGGCGATCGATGGTGCTTGGGTATACTCTGTGCATGTAGTTTCAAATACTGTGCACCAAATAGGCTACGTGACAGAGTTCTCAAAACCACTGCGCAGTACACATACTTCTTAGTTAGTTGCATGCTGTGAATACACACACTTAATGAAATGATTTATGAATGCAGAATAGCACAGTGCTATGCTTAGCACATAAACTCAGAAATAAGACATGAAATTTTCAATAGAAAAAATGCTTTATATCAATGAACTTTAGTGCAATGCGGGAATAAAAAATACAATGATAGAGATGAGCTTCGTCTCTAATGATTTCCTCTAGAGAGTTTACAAAATCAGAGCCTATGCTCAGACTTCTTCAACTCTTCAGTTGTTGTTGACTCTCGGTTGTTCTCTCTACTTCTCTTTTTTCTTTTCTTATCAACTCTACATCATCATCATCTAACTAAACTAAAGAGTCAGACTTATATGGACTTCGACTGAGACTTCCTACAGAAGCTAAGACCGAATCAACATCTAACACTACCATAAATACGACTAACTATTCAACCACTTAATTGAACTCGAGAAGATAGAGATCAACTCCATTTATAACTTCACTGCTGGCCGACTGACTTTAGAGTAATCATGCAATGTTTCACTTGTAGGCTGTCAGACTGTCTGAATGACAACTGAGCCACTGACAGATTAACTGACAGAAAAATTGGTAGAGATGTAAATATCTCACCGAATTGTAATTACTATTTCCATCACTCCCCCTTAATTATAAGTAGGTGGGATCACAAAATACAATTACATCAAAAATTTGAATTTTCATTTTACTTTCACTCATATGTTATTGCACAGACCCCTAGACTACTGCACAGATGTTGAAATGCATCTCTTGCTAAATCCTTTGTAAAAATGTTGGTGACTTGTTATTTTGACCTACAGAATTCTAAATATATCTCTTTGTCATTTACTAATTCTCCGATGAAATGATACCTTGTATCAATATGCTTGATTTTCTTGTGAAACACATGATTAATTGATAACATGATGGCTAAATTGTTGTCAAAAAATATTCTTGTTGGTTCTTGTTGTTCCTGCAACAAATATTTTAACATCCTTTTCATCCATACTGCTTGACAAGTTGTGCTTGTAGCTGCAACGTACCCTGCTTCGATTGAAGAAAGGGTTACTATGGGTTGATTCCTTGATGCCCATGATACCATACCTATTTCAAAATGAAAGGTGTACCCATAGGTACTTTTCCTATCATCTATTTTGCCTCCACAACCACTATGAGTGTATCCAATGAGTCTGAAATCTTCTGAAGTGGAGTACTTTATGCCAAAATCTTTTGTTCCATTCACATATCTTAGGATTCTCTTTTCTTCCTTCCAATGTGATTCTTTTGGATTTTCCATGAACATTCAAATTAGGCTCACTCCATACATAATATTCGGTCTTGTCATTGTGAGATACAAAAGACTACCTACCAGTCTTTTAAACAGTGTGGGATCCACATTAGACCCTTTATCTTCCTTTCTTACCTTCAATCCTGTTATAACAGGTGTTGGTGGTGCTTTTGAATTCATCATATTGAATCTTTTCAATATTTAATGCGCATACTTAGACTATGAGATAATAATGCGAGTTTTGGACTAGTGCACTTCTATTCCCAAAAAATATCTCATAAGCCCCAAATCAGTCATTTCAAATTCATCCTTTAAGACTGAATAAATTATTTTATGCCAAAGTCACTTGTAAAAATCAAATCATCCACATATAAAAAAACAATTAGCTTATTACCTTGTTGATTTTCTTTGATGTACAATGTTGGCTTACTTTCACTTCTTTGAAATCCATTATGTGTGAGATAGGAATCTATGCAACGACACCAATCTCTCGAAGCTTGTTTTAACAGATACATAGCTTTCTTCAATTTGTACACTTTTCCTTCTTGTCCTGGAACCTCATAACCTTATGGTTGTTCCACATACACTTCTTCTTCTAAGTTTCCATTCAAAAATGTTGACTTTACATCCATTTAATAAACTGGTCACTTGTACTGTGCGACGATGGCTAACATTGTTCTGACCGTGTCCATGCACGCAACTGGTGCAAATGCTTCATTGTAATCAATTCTAGGTTGTTGTTTATATCCTCTTGCAAATAACCTTTCCTTATACTTCTGTACAATTCATTTTGCATCTTGCTTGGTTTTATAAATCCACTTCACACTTATAACATCCTTCTCATAAGGTACATGTACCAATTTCCATGTTTAATTCACTTCTATGCGTCTGATTTCTTCATCCATGGTTTGTGCCCATACATCATCTTTGACTACTTCTTCAAAGGTTAATGGATCATCTATTTGTGAAAACAAGGAAAAAACTGAAAAATAAATTTGTTGTGTCTTCATTATAGATTTCTCGAAGACTTCTTGTCTTTTTTGGTAACAGACTTGCTAATGTTGGATCTGGAGATGTAGAACTACTTGGACTGCTTGTTGATGTTTGTTGTACTCTAGGTGTAGACTGTGCACCTGTTGTTCTTACTGGAGTACTCTGCATTGTGTTTTGCGTCTCAGTGCCAGGTGTAGAAGGGGTTGTGCACTGACTTATACATGGTGTTTGAAACACTTCTTCTTCTTCTTTCATTTCATCATGCCCCATTGCATCAATAATTTTCATTGTCTTTTCTATGGTTCCATCCCATGATTCATTCTCCATGAAATAGACATTGTATGACTTTTCTTGCGATGGGGTCATACAACTTGTATCCATTTGTGTCTTCATAATACCCAAAAAATATACATTTATGTCATTTGTTGTCCAACTTCTTTCTCAGCTCATATGGAACATGTGTGTATGTGACTCAACCAAAAACTTTTAAGTGCGCCACATTATGATTTGAATATGTCCAGGCCTCTTGAGGAACTTTGTTCTTCACACTCTTCGTTGGACATTTATTCAAGATATATACTATAGTTTCTACTGCCATAACCCCATACTCAATTGACAAATATTTGGTTGTCAACATACTGCATGTCATTTCCATGATGGTTCGGTTATTTCTCTATGAGACACCATTTGTTGTGGTGTGTATCAAACGATAAATTACTTGTAGATGCCATGAACTTTACAAAAGTTATGAAATTCTCTTGACATGTATTCTCCTCCTCTGTTCGTTCTTAGAAACTTGATGTAATAACCACTCTGATTCTCCATAAGTGATTTAGACTGTTAAAAACAACCCAATGCATCAGATTTATGCTTTGGGAAATAAATCCATGTCTTTATTGAGAAATCGTCAATGAATGTTAGAAAATAAGTGTTGCCTCCTATAGATGGAGTTTGCATTGGTCCACAAATGTTTGAATGTACAATTTCCAATGCAGATTTTTCTTTATAAGACTTGCCAACTGGAAATGATTCTCTGTGTTGCTTGCCAAATATGCAACATTCACATATCCTCTCTGGTTTTTCAATTAATGGAAAACCTTTTACCATATCCTTTGTGTGTAGCAACTTCAGACCTCCAAATTTAAAATGTCCAAATCTAAAATTTCAGAACCAAGAATCATTCTGAATTTCGGATTGGAATGTTTCATTCATCTCTATTCCTTTTTCTCCTTTTTTGATACTGCACGCACTATTTTCTTGATTAGAACTACGCACACTTTCTGTTGTAAATGCAGTGTCTAACTGTGCACGTTTTACTTTACCAACAACTATCATTGTATTCTTCTTCTTGTTTGGCCTCTAAGTCAATGAGAACATCCTCTTACTTGTCATCTGGTTTTTTTGCAATAAGTTGATCACTTGGGCATTTATCCATAATCACACAGTGATTATATTCCATGTAGATTCTATATCCTTTTTGTAATAGTTGTCCTATTCTCATCCGATTATGCTTTAGACCAGAAACATAATATACATCAGACATAACTTTATGTTCTCCTTCCTTAGTTAAAATATTTATATTGCCTCTCCCAAGATAGTAACTTGGATATATGTTCCAATTGTAACCTTGGTTTGGACGAACTCATGCAAACTAGAAAAAAATTCTATGTTTCTTGTCATGTGCTTAGTGCAGCCTGAATCTAAATACCATATGTCACAAGGACTTTCTTGAGCAACATTGCATTCAACTTGGGATACTATATTAGGCATTTCTACAATGCGCTCCATAAACATAGGGCAAGTTTGGTTATTTGCATTGTTTGACTCATGTTGACTTTGATTGTTCTGATTATACTGTATCTTCCTACACTCATATGGCATAATGTCCATACTTTTTACAGTAATGGCATTGAATCTTTGATTTCTTAGCTCTCTGACCACTTGGTTGACTGGTACTTGGGTTTTCATCTCTTTCACCAGTATTTCCAGGACTACTACTGCATCCACTTATGATGGAACTTCTTCCTCTACTTCTAGAGTTAGCTCTCTCTCTTCCTCTTCCACAACTTATAGATGATTGTGCGAAAAATGCATTCTCTAATGGCATACTTGACCTATTCAATATGTGTTCATCATTAATGAGGGAAGCTTGTAGTTCATCAAGGCTAAACTAACTCAAGTCTTTGTTCTATTCTAGATTCACCACTAGAGAATAAAACTTAGGAGGAAGACTCCTAAGTACCTTCTCAACAACTTTTTTGTCTTCTATGGTTTCACCACGAGACTTAATATGATTTATCATTCCAATGGCATGGATGTAGAATGAATCTATGGTATCTAAATCTTTCATTGATAGAATTTGAAAATCTCTTCTAAGAATTTGTAGTTTTACAATCTTTACTTTTTCCATACCTTCATAAGAGGTTTGTAATATGTGCCATGCTTCCTTGGATTTATTTTCCAATCCAAATCTTGGGAGTATGCTCTCATGCATGGCTTGATGTATGCAAAACAACACATTTCCATCCTTCTTTCTTTGATATTTCAAGACATCCTTCTCATCTTGTGTGAGGGAATTATATGTTGCCTAATCTATTGGTTCAACATAGTCATTCTCGACTATTTCTCATACATCCTGACCTTAGAACAACGCCTTCATAGTCAAGGAACACATCTCATAATTCTTGCCTCTAAAAGTGGGAGGTTGCAAATTTGAGGTATAAACCATTTTTAATAGAGTTTCTGCTCTTGAAATTGTTCTGATAGAACCTATTGTGATACCAGAGATTGGATCGATGGTGCGCACGATATACTATGTGCAACGCAGTTTCAAATGTTGTGCACCAAAAAGGCTACACAACATAGTTCTCAAAACCATTGCTCAGTTTACTACGTGCTGTGAATACACACACTTAATGAAATGATTTATGAATGCAAAATAATACAGTACTATGCTTAGCACATAAACTCATAAATAATACAGAAACTTGTTAGTACAAAAAATGCTTTATATTGATGAACTTCAGCGCAATGCATGAATACAAAATACAATGACATAGATGAGCTTCGGCTCGAATGGCTTCTTCTGCTGACCTTACAAACTCAGAGCCTGTGCTCAAACTTTTTCAACTCTTCAGTTGTTACTGGTTCTCGGTTGATCTCTCTACCTCTCTTTTTTCTCTACTTATGAACTTTGCATCATCAACATCTAACTAAACTAAAGACTCAAACTTATATGGACTTCGACTGAGACTTCTTATAGAAGCTAAGACAGACTCAACATTTAAGAGTACCATAAATACGAGTGACTCTTCAACCACTTACCTGAACTCAAGAAGATAGAGATCCGCTACATTTATAACTTCACCGTTGGTCAATTGACTTTTAAGTAATCGTGCGGTTTTTCACTTCCAAACTGTCAGACCAGCTACCGGCTACTAACAGACAAATCGATAGAGACCTAAAGATCTCACCAACTCCATGACAATCCCACTTCTCCATGAACTCCAAACCCGGCTGAATCTAAGCATGTGTAAAACGAATGAATTAGGTGAGTGCTTATCAGTAATAATCGACTATTATTTAGTTTATAAAGATAGCTTAATCACCTCGCTAGAATCGAGGATCTCGTGAGGATCTTAACCCATAAGCCGGTACATGTAACACATATATACATTAAAAAATAAAAGTGGAATGTGTCCTTGCAACCATTTAGAAAGTGCAAAGCTCCGGTGGAAGCAACCAATATAAAAATGAAAAAAATCCCGACAAACAATGAATTTAGATTTCTTGTTCCCCTCGTGTCGATTCAGCCTTGAGGGTTACCAAATTTGTAGCGTCAGAATTCATATTGGCTTTCTGTTATTTCCATCACTTTGTTGAACATCTAGACGGGGCAATGGATTATATAACTATACTTTCTTTGACGAGTGCCTATAATCACCAACCAACGCATGCGATCTCTATCTATAAATATGGGCGGCAGGCGGAATCGATTAGACCTGGGAACAATTGTTCCCTACTAGTCATATCACAGAGAAATCAGAGAGGAAAACTCAAACCATGAATACTACCTCCGCTGAGCACATCAGGGCCACATGCACGAAAGCGCGTTCCATGTGGTTGTACAACGTTCAGATCGACACATTAGTTGTGAATTACGGAGGCAAAGAAGCAAATGGTGGAAGTTAATGAAGGCATAGAAGCATTTGGTGTAACCAAATAATAGTCGATTGTCACCTCTCCTTTTAGTTGAGTTGACGATGATGGCCCTTAACAATTGAAGAGACGAGAAAGAATGGGAATATGAATAGAAATGATACAATAACCCAACATCATATCTAAGCATCGAGAAAAGTGTAGTATTTTAGAGCCTCTTAAACAAACCTGGAAAATCTTGCTTGGTATCGTAATAGGAGAAAATCTTTCTTGGTATCCTAATGGGAGAACGATCACCTTACTTTAAGGTAGTCAAGACGAAAAAAACATGCTTTAGTTCATGGGGGACACTGCTTTTGACTTTGTTCTTCATTCACGACAAGACGAAGGAAACATGCTTTGGTTCATGGAGGACACTGCTTTTGACTTTGTTCTTCATTCACGACAGTTTGTATTGGATCCTTTTAATAGGTTACCAAGTGTATTATATAAACCTAAATCATATGAGATGTGTAATATATATAGTAATAACATGGTATGTATATATATACACTTATTTAAGAAGACTATATATACTCAAGAAGGTTAAGGAAGCTTGGATGTGAGAACTATGTTTTTGACTTTGTTCTTTTTGAGAGTTTGTATTCGAATCTCTTTAGAGGATTGAAATCTTTTTAGAGGTTTCCAGTGTATTACATAATTCCATTAAATCCATTTTTATCAAATATTTAAATTTAATATAAATTTGAATTAATTTATATTTGAAAATGTGTTTTTTTAATCCAAGT